>LOJH01045391.1:0-12919 GCA_001685095.1 Ellobius talpinus
CGTGCGGGAGCCGGGAGGGACGAAAAGCAGGCCTGCGCTCCCCTTTCACTACATCTACCCATGTCTTTTGCCTATTTTCAAATTGCATTGTCTTTTTTAATTCTGTGTGTGTGCGTGCACACTCATATGTGCATGTGCCTTCCTCTGTGGATTGCCACCTTATATTTCGAGACAGAGTCTCTCAATGAATCAGTAGGCCCATCATTTTGTCTGAATGACTAGCCAGAAATCCTCAGAGATCCTCCTGTCTCTGACTCTTCCAGGTCTGGGATTACAGGTGTGTGCCACAAAGGCCAGCATTTATGTGAGCGCAGGGAATCCAAACTCAGGTCCTTTCCATGCAAGCACATTATACACTGAACCATGCCTCCAGCCCTTAAAATTCTCTATATGTTCTCTCTGTCAGTCTCCAAATATTCAGCTTGAAAATATTGTTTCCTAGGCTGTGTTATCTCTTCATCTTCTTGGCGAACACTTTCTCAAAACAAAAGTTTTTTAATTTAGCACTGTGCCACTTACCAGTGTTTCCTTTTCTGGGTCAAACTTAAGAAGCCTACAGTAGGTCAGGCGGTGGTGGCAGTGCACGCCTTCAATCCCAGCACTCAGGAGGCAGAGGCAGGCAGATCTCTGTGAGTTCAAGGTCAGCCTGGCCTACAAAGTGAGTTCCAGGACAGCCAGAGTTAAACAGTGAAACCCTGTCTAGAAAAACAAAACAAAAAAAGGAACCTACAGCTTGAAACCAGTCTGATCTACAGAGTGAATTCCAGGACAGTCAAGAATACGCAAAGAAACCCTGTCTTGAATATCTTGAAGAAACAAAAGGCCCACAATAAAATTTACTGCACTAGAATGAGGGTGATTGACTTATCTGGGGTTTCTGGAATTTGCCCAGACTTCAGCACTGAAAGTCCTTCATCCTGAACATCCCTCAGACGGAGACACACCAGGACAGTTGGCCATCCCAACTAGAACCAGACTTTTTTCCTGTCTCACATTTACAACAAGCAATCCCACACAAACGGTGAAGGGGTTGGTGCCAGTGTTTGTGTGTGTGTAACTTTTTTAATGAGTGAAAAGGGGTTGTTGGGAAGATGACTCTGTCAGTCAAGTGCTGAGTGTGCAAGCATCAGAACCTGAGTTCTATTCCCAACACTCATGTAACGTGTGTGTGTATACATATGGGTATGTATATATGTGTATATACATTATAAATATATGTATATGTGCGTATGCATATATGTATGTGTGTATTGTATTACAGGTATGTATGTACCTGTAATCCCAGCACAGGGAGGTAAAGACAGGGGACTCCCCAGAGCTCATTAGCCAGCCAATCTAGATGAAATGGCTCAGTAATAGAGTATGTCTCAAAGCAATATGGTAAAAAAGCCATTGAGGAAGACGTCTGATGTCAGCCTATAGCCTCCATTCAACACACACAAGTGTACACATACATTCACACACATACACACACACAGACGTACACACACATACAAAATACATATACATTCAAAATGAGTGAATAAAAGAGAAAAAAATCAACAATTCAGACCAAATATCATTTACTTTGTCTCTCTTGCTTGAAACTGAAGAATCAAAGCAAGTAGAAGACAATAATAAGATAAACTAGGGCTGCCCCCCAAGCCCTTTTAATCTGCCGGAAAGCGTTTGGAATTCAGAGACTACACTTTCCCTTGCTTCAACAGTGGACATTCTTACTCCATCCCTTTACAAAGCCATACCTGATCTCCAGGTAAGCTAGAACCTAGAGCTCCTAACAGCAGGAGCCTGAAAGGGGCGGTTGTTAGATATGTGGGGTTTCCAGGCCTCATTCCAGACTGAATGACTCAAAATGTACTTGGCAACAAGATCTCCAGGTTGCCATTTGGTCTTTTAAGAGAAGCAGTGCCCAGCCCAAAAGTCAAGAAGCCATTCTAGGAGAACCACCCTCACATGTGAGCAGAGAGACTAAAGGGGGGACTGAGTAGAACCACACACAGAGGTCAAATCAAGAGCTCTTTGGTCTTAAGTCTCCAAGGCATCTTAGAACTTGAACCCTTACCTCTCCAACCTAAGCTGATATATGAGCAATCGAACCCACACAGCACAGGAGGGTAACCATAGGTACCACAGACTAAGTCTGATTTTATCCCTGAAGGACTGGCTGAGGGTAGGGCCAAGAACAGGTACTAGATATCGTCCTGTGACAGACGGGAAGGCATAGTGTCTGGGTTAGCTGCTGTCTGAGGCAAGCTCTCTAGAGTTGCTCCCAGGAGGCTTTGCGGGTGGGTCTCCTCACTTGCAGCCTCACATGGCCAGAGTTCAGGGATTCCCACAGGACATGGTTTGTGTTGGGCCATCCCCTCTCAGCACTAAGGTCCCTTGGAAGATTGGGCTTGCTTCCGCCTGGAGTTTCAGTTCATGCATTGGCACCCTCACTCAAATTCACAACTGGCAACTCTTTATTTCTAAAAGAAACTTTATTTCATCCGTTCCGCGATGAAAATGGAGGGCTGGAGGGCTGTAGTTCTCTTTTATCTAGCAGGAGAACTTACACCTATAGGGAAACAATTCTTTGCATTCGCTTCATTTCTGGTACTGCTGATGAAGCCTTTCTTGCAGGATCAGCAGCTGATAGCAGCCATCCACACACAACTCCCAAACCAGGCTAATCGTCAGGCAAAGGTGTAAACCCAGCAAATTCTGCTAAAATTCTGCTAAAAGTCCTGCTCTGTCCTCCACCTTCACCTGAGTCCTGAATACAACCGAAAACACATCCTAGCATCAGAGCAGAGGACTTCAGCTGGAAACCCAGCAAACAACACTTCGCCCTTGGTGAAACTGCTTGAACCAGTTTCTGTTTCATAGCATCACATACACATACATGCATATATATGTATATATGCATATATATATATAATTTTTTATTTTTGTGCCTTGGCTATGGCTCCAGGCAGTTTTTGTAATCTGCGACAGGAGGAGATTGATTAATGTGAATGTTTTAGCTGTGGCTCTTGTTTGTGTATAAACTTTTGTTAGAACAAGTACTGCAGAAGAAATGACCTTTATGTAGACACCTATTAAGGCACTAAAAGGCTTGGCTACATTCATCTGAGACTCATACACATAACGAGGGGGACAATAGGGGATCAGCAGCTGCAGGGGTTGAATTGAATTCTTCAACAATAGGAAAGTTTTTCAGACCCAAATACCAGCTATCAAAGAGAATTTTTGCAGATAATCCGAGAGAAAGAAAATAAGGGGTGGGGGCGCTAGCCAACTTTGTACCCCTTAGCATAAGGTTGCCATCTGAAACATGTCAGCTTAGGGGCAGGCCCTACCTCCATTCTTTTGGCCAACTTCAGTATTCAAAACTGTTTCCCCAAATAATCCCAGATGGCATGCCACAAAATTTCAATTCATTTTAAAAAGCTTTCTTTGCCGTTATTATGTGACTAAAAGTAGGAAAGCAGCTTGCCATTCTCAGGGCACTATTTGCATTGGCTATTATCCCCTAAAATCCTTTTTAAACAGCTACATTGTCAGCCCGTAGGCCTCATTTAGAACCACAGAAAGGCTCAGATTAACTCGATCAAAGAAAGAACCAAGTACAAAATGCACTTTTCAAACTGTATCAGAGTATGCTCGTTTTACAGATAGCTTCGGGGCAAGAACCGCGGGGGGAAAAAAAGAAAACTGAAAAATAAAGGTTGGTTACGAAGTGAAATAAACTCGGTTTGGCTCCCTGTCTGATTTATCTGAACATCTCAAAGCGAAAACTACAATTAAAAATTCTTCCAGGGAAATATATTTGAATATAAATGCGGAAACAGACACCCACAAATTGCAGCATCGCATGCGCGCCATGGGCTTTCAACCACCATTCTTCCGCGGTAGTTTGAAGCCTTGCAGGGGTTGGTAAAAGGCGGATCTCTTATTCTACATTAAAACAAAGTCGTTCGCACAGATTAAAGAAAAAAAATCCGGCTTTTTGCACTCGATCCCAGAGGAAATGTTCGACGTCACCCTCAGAAAAGAAAGTGCAAGAAAACAAAGAAAAAGAAAAAACGTTCTGACAACATTCCTTTCCACAAAACAAAACAGACTCAAAATGCAGGTGGAATTCCGGGATTTTCCGCAGGCGGCCAAGGCTGTCTGGAGCCTCTGGGTTTGTTGGTTTTAGTCTCACCTGGGGTTTGGAGGGTGGGGAGCACGTTGAGACGAGCCACGCAGGACTTTGGGGCTCTTAGGAACGCTCCATTAGTTTCCTAGGCAGAGTCAGCCGCGTGGTCCCGCTGGAGAAGGCGCAGGCTCCCCGGACTCAACGCCCTGAGCTGTCCTTCTCAGCCGCGGCTTTTGTGCCAGCAGAACATTTTACAGAGGAGCGAATGGCTGCACAAAGGTAGGCCGTGCGCAGCGAGATATGCAATTTGCCTCTTCAGAGACCCAGCAGGGCTGGGGCGCTGAAAACACCGGCAGCTGCAGCAAATGGGAGTGACCCGCAGCAGCACGCAGCCAGCGGCGGGTTTAGTCGCTTATTTGGTCCCAGTCTTTTGCTGTGGGAGACCTGGGCTGTCTGCTGTTCAAAGCCACCCTGGAAACAAAAGACCATCATGCAGCTCTAATGACATAAAACAGGTTTAGAAAACTCACGCTCCCCGAAGGCTTCCTACCATAATCCAGCGGTCCTCTAGATTCGTAGTCACATTGCTTAGAAATCTGCGGACTTAACAAACTACTCAGGTCTTTTATAGGTGTTCAGTAACCGCTACAACCAAGTCCTCATAATGGTCCAGAGAATCCCCTAAAGCAGAGGTTCTCAATATGTAGTTCGCGACCCCTTTGGGGGTTGAACAACCCTTTCATAGGGGTCGCATATTAGAGATCCTGCATATCAGCTATTTACATTATGATTCTTAACAGTAGCAAAATTACAGTTGTGGAGTAACAATGAAAATAAGTTTATGGCTGGGGGTTACCTCAACATGAGGACTTGGATCACAGCGTTAGGAAGGTTGAAAACCACTGCCCTAGAAAAATCAAACACACACGTATAGCAAAACTTGCAGGAGTTACCCTTCCTCCCACTGCAGAAAGCAGGAAGACAGGGGAAAAAGTAGACTGTGGATCCAACATGATGATACAGACCTGTAATCTCACCACTAGGGAGGCAGAGGCAGGTTTAGCTACACAGCAAGTTCCAGTACAGCCTGGGCTACTGGGCTACACACATATATTGAGACGTCTCAAAAAACTAAAAATGTAAGTGGGGAGGGGCGAGAGGGGAAGGAGAAAGAAGAGGAATTGGATTTGGAGGTATTGAAGAAGGGGGCTAGAGCAATGGCTGGGGAGGGGGCATTAAGTCAATTCCCAGCACCCACCTGACAGCTCCAGTCCCAAGGGAGCTGATGCCCTCTTCTGTCTTCCCGAGGGCTTTGCAAGCAGTACATAGACACATGCAGGCAAACATTCATACACACAAAATAATTTTTAAAAAATTATTTAAAAGAAGTGGGAGTCAGAGGATTGGGAGTTCAAAGCTAGCTTCTTCTACACAGAGACTTGGAGGCTAGCCTGGGCTATATAAGACCCTGGGAGGGTGATCTATATGGGAAGTAGAAAAAGACAAGATCGTCTGAGTAAACTGGAAGCATGGGAATCATGGGAGAGAATAGAAGAGGAGGGTGAGGAAGGGAGAGGAGTGGAGAAAAATATATAGCTATATAAAACAAAAATAAATAAATGGGGAAAGAATACCCTGGGAGGGAGCACATACACAATATATACATGAGAAAGGAGAGAAAGAATCAAGTTGCTTTGCCGTTGTACCTGGTGATACTGTCGGGAGGCAGAAGCAGGTGGATCTCTGTGAGTTCAAAGCCAGCCTGGTCTACAGAGTGAGTTCCAGGCCAGCCAAGGCTACATGGTGAGACCCCATGTCAAAACAAAACAAAAAAAGAGTCAAGTTGTTTTAAGGGGGGACCATTTTATTTCCTTCCAAATCCCTCACGTAGTTTATCTGGACTTATCCTGATTATAACAACACAGTACCAATAAGACTGGTTCTGAGTTTTGAGACTATATAAAAATGTTAAAGTTCTATAAACCTAACCCTGCCAACAAAATGGGGAGGACAACCATATTTACTTATCCATTAGGAGACAAATTATGTCAGCCAGAGAAAGCACACCTAATAAGTTGCTTATTTCTAATGAATTCCAATAAACTGTTCAACATCTGGAATGAAAATTTCTCCGTGACTTTCACCTGAAAACACCAGGACTCCCTTTCATGCTCTGTGTTTGCATAAGGAGTCGAGTAGTCTAAATTAGGGCAGGATCAAAATGTCTGTCAGCTTCTCCTCAGCACTTCTCCAGGGTGACATCAGGACTCACGAGGACATTGTCCAAGGCAAACCCAAGTAAGTTTATTTCTTGGTGTATGAGTGTGTGTTTAGTGGGGGCTGGAGAGATAGCTCAGCAGTTAAGAACACTGACTGCTTCTTCCAGAGGACCTGGGTTCAATTCCCAGCACCCACATGGCAGCTCACAACTGTCTGTAGCTCCAGTGCCAAGACTCTGACACCGTCACATCAATGCATATAAAATAAATTTAAACAAATTACTTTAAAAGGGGGAAGGTAATAGACAAGATCACCTGACAGCCACACAGATGATTGTTTCAGTGTGACTGATGAAAAACTTTCAGCCACATTAGTCATGACCAACCACAATCCAAATCCTCTGTAAGAAGCCATTCCCTTTCTGAGCCTCTGGAGAGGTCTGGAGAGATCGCTCAGAGGTTACACACACTGACTGGTCTCCTAGAGCATCTAGTTTTGGGTCCCAGCACCAATATGGTGGCTCACAACCATCTGTAACTCCAGTTCCAGGAGATTTTCTGCCCTCTTCTGGCCTCTGAAGGCACTGCGTGAATGTGGTGCACAGACATACATGTAAGCAAAACACTCATACATATGAAATAAATTAGAGATGTTCATACATGCTTCTAATGTGTTTTGATCATATATATCCCCCATTTCCTCCCTTCCAATTCCTTCCATAACCCCTTACCACTTTTCTCTCCCAACTTTGTATTCTGTTGTTTTAAGTTGTTGAGTCCACTTAGTGCTGCCTGTGTGTTCATGGGTATAGAACCATGGGAAGCCGTTCAGAGGGCGCATCCCTGAGGAAAACTCTCTCTCTCTCCCTCTGCAGCCATCGGTTGGCTTTTAGACAGAGTAGGACTCCATGAGCCACTGATCTGTGTAAGCTGGGATTTGTGTGCAGGTCTCATACATGTGTCTGTAGGTCTCATACATGTAGGCATGGCCTCTGTGAGCTCGTGTGCAATGGCCCTGTCGCATCTAGGAAGGTACTGTTTCACTGCAGATATCCATACCTCTGGCTCTTATAATCCTTCTGCCCCTCTTCCGTGGTGAATTTTGAGCCTCAAGGGGCTCGGAACTTATCCCATTAAGAGCTAAGCACTCTGCAGTCTCTGTGTTCTGCATGCTGACCATTTGTGGGCCTCGGCATCCAACACCAACCACTGCAAAAAAGAAGCTTCTCCGATGAAGGATGAGAAATGAACTAACCTTCTGTCAGATGTATAATATTTTAAAAAGAGGAATGGGAAAGAAAATATGTCCTTTACCAAGATCAAATAATACTTTTTAATATGTCATGTCATTAGTTGTCTACCACCAAGTGCAATGGGAAGTTGAATTTGCCATAGTAAGATAGCAGGTGAATGCAGTAAAAGAAAACACACTGACCACATTACAAGGAGGATAAGAAAAAAGAAGTAGGAAACCCACCAAGACTGCTAAAACTGAGCAGTTTTACTAGATTACTTAAACAACAATTTATTGTTCGTAGCTCTAGAAGTTTGAAGCCCACAGTCAAGGCCTGGCTGGTGAGTTGTCTCTTTCTGGTTACAGATAGCCCCTTCTCACTTACACCCACCCATGGCAGAAACCCACCAGAAGGGAGTGAGCTCCCTGGCTTGCTTCTTACAAGGGCACTAATACTATCCGTAGGGCCACATCTTGTGATGTAATTACCTCCCAAAGACTCTTCCTCCTAACACATTGAAAGTTAGCATTTCCATAAATTCAGCAAGTCATGAGACTTAGTTCAAAAGAGCCTAATAGGTTACAGCAAAGGGCATGGCTGAATACAACTTCAATCAGATGACCAGTTCTGAGGACAAGAACTGTAGACATCGGGGCTAGTGGTCCAGGGTATAAAAGATTCCCTGAGACCAGAAGCTACATCTCCCACCTTTATATCAGCATTTGGCCCACACCCTCACATGTCCAAGGCTCAGGAAAGACGTACTGTTGGCTGAATGGAAACTCTGGAAGCTCCTCCAATGTCTGCTATGAACCTCGGGCATCTTTGTAGGACTACTCCTACCCCAGTGTTTACTCGGCATTTATTCCTACAATCCCCAACGGATGAAGAGTCAAAGAGAACTTGCTAAGAATTCCCGCTCACCTTGCTCTCAGAGGAAGCCCCTTCAGGGATAGTGTGGGTACCAGGCCCCTTGTGGAGAAACATTCGTTTGACTAGTGTGTGTAGTACAGTCTAGTGTGTCAGAATTCTGTCTGCCAGCTGCCCTTTTCCAAAAGCAGTGATAACAAATGCTGCTGTGGGAATTACATTTTTCAGATGATTAGGTTATATAGCAGACTAATCGCTTTTGCTTTTATGAAGAGCAAAGTGCACCACGCAGCTGGCATTGTCCTTAGAGACTGTCAACCAAATAGTGTAAGCAGGGCTGTTTATGTAAGTCCCTAATTACTGACGAGACTTGGACAGTGAGGAAGCATTAATGGTCTTTTCTGTCATATCCATTTTGAAATGTGACGACTTCTGTGGGCCTCTTCCTTCTAATTGCATAAAATAACTAAAGTATTCTGTTAAAGAAAACATGGTAACAAAATAATGAAGAGTCAAAACCCACCTAATTAAGACATGACTGCCAGAAATGAGGCCAGAGCTGCTTATGGGTACCATTGTAATCATTATTGGATGTCTCAAAAGCACGCTGTACACTAATGCACCAGGGGAAACAGCCAGTATTAGCCATGCGGGCATCTTCATCAGTACATTCTGGAGTCCCCTGTCTGTCAAAACTTCACTATCTTTAGCAACAGAATGCTGGAATTATATAATTTCATACATTTGAAACCAGATCTTATTATGTAGGTTCTTTTTATGCCTCTCAGCTCCCAAGTTCACCTCTAGTTCCATGAATACTGCTAAGTTGCTTTTTATTTTGGTTTGGTTTTGATTTTTTGGTTTTTCAAGACAGGGTTCCTCTATGTCTGGCCTCAAACAGATCTGCCTGTCTCTGCCTCCCAAGTGCAGGGATTAAAGGGGTGCATCACCACCACCACCACCAGATAATGTTAAATTTTTAAGGGAAGTGGCCCTTTGAGCTAGACTGGAGCTCCATGGTAGAAAGTGACTATTATACCCAAAACCCCAAAAAATAAAATAGGAAACCTAAACCATTGCATGTATTTTTTTATTGTTGTTTTGTTTTTGTCTATGATTTCATAGCCATCTTTGCTGTCTCTGATCTAAGGGAGTAGGTGGAGTAAGAGGAACAGTGACTTCAAAACACAAGAACCTAACAAAAGGTTCTAGATGTGTTTGACCCGGAATACATTAAGAGCAGAACCTAGAGGGTCTCATTACAGAGAGGAAAGGCAGAACCTGATACAGGGTCCAGGATGGGAGCAGAACAAATTAACTTCCTACCCACTGAAAGACTTCCAGGGGCTCAGTTTGGCATGAGGATGAGGCATGGTGGCCAAAAGGAGTGACCCCCTATGACCTGCCTGCAAACTGAATGAATGGGGAGATACACAAAAGAATCTGGAAGGTGCTGTTGACTATTTTACATTTCTGCCTGTGATTTCTTCTGTAGTGTATATTCTGACACCTAAAATCTGCCTGTAGCATGTTAAAGTTGGCGGAGACAAGCTTCCATAGACTGTTGATTGGTTAATACCCACATTGCCACCAGCCGTAATTCTTTGGTAGCTTTCATTCTCCTTTATTTCCCTCCCAAAACTGTTCAATATCTATCTTTTTAATCAATAAAACCTCTAGCCAGGCACGATAGTTCATGCATGGAATCTTAGCACTTGGAAGGCAAAGGCAAAAGGGTTACTTCAAGTTTGAGGTCAGTTTGGATGACGAAGTGAGACCTTGCCCTGTCACAGAAAAAGAAAAGCAAGCAAACAGTAACAAAAAAAAATAAAAGATATGGGACACTGCCTCAAAAGATAGAGAAAAAGAACCCCTCTGCATAGCCTTTTCACTTTGAAACAGGGATTCCGTGACTCCAGTCAGAGGAGATGATCAATGAGGAAAGGGATTAGAGCAAAGGGAGGCAGTGGTATCCCAAGAAGGAACTCTGCACTAAATGCAGGAAGCTGGAGTCTGGGGAAAACTCTAAACTGAAACAGAAGTGGGAGGCACACTGTAGGTGGCCGCTAAGGTTGAGGAAACTGGACAGTTACCCAAGAGAGCTGTAGAGTGTAAAGAGAAGACCAAATATGGGACCTAAATAAACAGCAGGGTTTACTGAGGGTGGCAGAAAAAGAGACACAAGTCATAAATATAAGAGAACAAATCCCAGCAGAAGAAAAAGATGTTGCTGTGTAGGAGGGAAGGTTCAGGAAGAATTAATAGAGTCCTAGACACAGTGATCAAGGAAGCAGCAATTCTGAAAAGCGGGGTGCTTCCATCTGGAGGTGCAGAGTGGTAATCTAGAGAAGGGAAGCACCAATCCTGGGGATGTCTTTTAGGGAGGGCTCTGTGCTCTTTCAGACATAGATTTCACAAAGAAATCCCCTCTGGAGACGCCCTCACTGTGGGAGTAAACGGTGCCAGTACTTACCTATTGCCTAAATTCATTACTAATTAGTTTTTGACTGTGTCAAGGCTCACAAATGAAGCGCCACCTTCCTGTCTGGCACACATCTAGGCAATGGGAATCCTGATGACCAAAATGTCCCCATAAGGTCACAGTTAGCTGAGTATTTACAGCACACCCTCCCCTTCCAACATCCTCACCAAATATATGCATTTTTCCATGGCTGCCATAATAAAGGACTACAAAACGATCTACTTGAAGCAGCAAAGACTTAGTCTCCCATAGTCCTAGAGGCCATAGGTGCAAACTGAAGGGGTCGGTAGAGTCACGCTCCTCCTGAAGGCTCCAGAGAGGAATCCTCTGGCCTCTTCCTGGATCTAATGGCTCCTGCTGTCCCTTGACTTCTAAAGTCTCATCAAACAAGTAAGTTGGGCCGTGGGTTACAGGGAGATGCCTCTCATGTGGTGATAACTCACACGTAAGGGGTGTGAGCCCTGCTGGTTCTCCATATTAGAAAGTTAACTATTTTTAGCTTCATGATACTTAGGGTCAGCCTCAGATAGTGATCTGTTGACTGTCAGAGAAGGGGGAAGAAGAAAGACTTGGTATGTGGGGAAGAAAGTAAAGACCCCTGGAGAAAGAATCAAGTTGGGGGGGTGTCCTGAGCGTGTGGGTGGGGGATGATCCTGAGCATGTGGGTTTGGGGGTGGTCCTGAGCATGTCATCTCTATGACACAGGGCAACAACAGGATATCCCAGAGGAATCCCAGTGAGGGCCCTGTGTCAATAATGTCGCAAGAGCCAGAGGCCTCGAACCAGACGAATGGCTCATTGCAATGAACACTTGCAAGTAAAGATATATGAACTAAAAATAAATAAATTCTTTCTTTTATAAGTAGCTTTGGCGGTGGTGTCTCCCCACAGCAACAGAACAGCAACTATGACACTATGTAATAGTAAGAAGGTTTACACTACTCTGAAAGTAAGCCTTGTATTATTCCAACCAGTCTTTCCCTATTATTTTCTCCTTCCCGGCCGCTAGCATCTACTAATCTGATTTCTTCATCTATAGTCTTCTCTGTTTCAAACATTTCATACAGGAGGAACCATATACTGTCTGGCCATTTGTGAGTGGCTTATTTTGCTTCCTATAGTATTTTCAAGGTCTGCCCATGTTGTAGAATATATCAGTAATTCAATTGTTTTTCCCTTATTTTTATTTTATGCCTGTGGGTAGTTTGCCTGCATATATGTCTATACACTATGTGTATGCAATTTCCACAAACGACATAAGAGGGCATCAGATCCCTTGGGACTGGAGTTACAGATGACTGTGAACCACCATATGGTTGCTGGAAAATGAACCTGGGTTCTTCAGAAGAGTAGCCAGTGAGTTTGGATTGTCAGCCTATTTGCTACATATGAACAGAAGTGTGGGCTCAGAATCGGCCTCAGAAGGCAGAGGGAAATGCCCGTCCTTCTTGCTTGGGAACAATGAGAGCGCCCATTCTCCACCATCAGTCAGAGTTTGATCACAAAGAACTTTAATTTTCTGTTGCAACTTCTTTGGAGTCACCTGCTGTTGCTGCTTTCCTATGAAAAATAATCTTACATTTCTGTACTTCCCGGCCCAAGTGCAAGATTTTTGATGTTACATTTTTTTTTGTTTTTTTTTGGGGGGGGGTTGGTTTTTTTTTTTTACCTAAGTTCTTTCCAGATAGAAAATTTATAAAACACATCCTGTGGCAGTCAGAACTACGGTGCCCACCCACCCCCCATTACATACACACAGATGTCAGCGCTCTAGTTCCCAGAAGGTGTGACCTGGCTGACAAGGTGAGGAAGACTGAATGCTGCTAACCGGCTGACTTTTAAAATAGGGGAAACTGGCTGCTGTTTTGTCTTGTTGACCATGTCATTTGCTTTACAGAAGCTTCTCTGTTTCAGGAGGTCCCATTTATTAATTGCCTCTCTCAGTGTCTGTGTTGCTGGGGTTATATTTAGGAAGTGGTTCCCTGTGCCA
>LOJH01045392.1:0-11883 GCA_001685095.1 Ellobius talpinus
AAAGAATGGCCAAGATCAAAAACACTGATGACAATGTATGCTGGAGAGGATACGGAGTAAGGGGAACATTCCTCCATTACTGGTGGGAGTACAAACTGGTACAGCCGCTTTGGAAACCAGTATGGCAATTTCTTAGAAAATTAGGAAACAATCTACCTCAAGATCCAGCAATAGCACTTTTGGGTATATACCCCCAAAATGCTCAAGCATACAAGGACATATGCTCTCATTGTTTAAAAAAAAGCTGACTGTCCAATAGCTAGGCAGGATTTTTGGATCAGAAAGAATGCTGGGAAGGAGGGCAGAGTCAGGGGGAGACAAGAGCTAGATGCAGAAGAAGCAACATGGGAAGTTCATAGATGAGGTAAGCGAGTCTCAGGGCAGAACATGGATGAAGGGAAATGGGTTAATTTAAGTTGTAAGAGCTGACTGGAGACAAGCCTAAGCTATTGGATGAGCATTTATAATTAATAATATGTCTCTGTGCGGTAATTTGTGTAGCACCTGGCCGGACAGAGCTGACTGGCAGTCTAGACGGAAAACTCTACCTACAGGCGACTCTTAACCCTAGCTAGTTAACTAATGAACATAATCACATATGCACATACAGGAAGCTGTATTCCCTGTGGCCATTAAAATCTGCAGACACTCAGTTCCCTTATAGGAAATGATGAAGTGTTTGCACACAATTTATGTGCACTGTCCATTCATTTGAAGTCATTCTAGATTACTTATAACACTGGACACAAGGCAAATGTCATTCAAGGAATTGTCATGCTGTGCTCTTTGGAGAATAATTATAAAGAAAGTATTAGCATATTTTTACCCACAGCTTGTAGAACCTGGGAACAGGGAACCCAGTGTTTTAAGGGCTGACTGTAAGTAGTTAAACTCGCCTTTTCTGTCATCAGCAGATCCATCAGTACTCTCACATCCTCCTCTCCAGTCAAGTGGCTGTCTACCTCCCCACCCCCTTCTTAGTGCTCCCACACCCCCTAAGCTCTACCCGCTCAGAGAGGCTGGCCGGCTTTCTAACTGCTAGGCCCTTCTTTGGTCTCTTTAGCTCACTCCTCCAGCATTTGTTTTTATCAATTAATTTGTCAATTTGTTTTGGCATTCTCATTTCTATTGATGAGCAACTGTCTAGACCTAATTACTGCAATGCCCTTTTCTACAATGTCTCCAAATTGCCATGTCCATTCAATGTCTTCTCTCTCCTCGAGGACTTGATAATCCTGGGAGTACTGGGTTACTTCTTTTTGTACAGGGGCATAGTTGCCTGCTACATTACTCATGGTCCCCGCCTTCAGTGACTCTGACAGAGACAGACGTGCTGCAGGGAGGTCTGTGAAAACACTTTGGGTCAAGAGACTTGGTAGAGCCCTCAGAGTCAGTCACATTTCTCCTGCCCAGCACCCACAGACTACTTTATGAAGTCAGAAAGCAGCACCTCTGTCAGCTACTGTCACAAACAGAGAGGGTGAAGAGCCACCAACCCAGGACACCACATTAACTAATTCTGAAGTGCTCCAGATCTCCCAGCACTCTGTCCCCGGGATCCCCCTGAAACCAGACACCCCAGCTGTGCCCTGGACTGTGGTTCTACAAACCTTCTTCTTGGTACATCTACCCCACTTTCTAAGCATGTCAGAATTCTCAGTAATGTTATTCACATAGGGCATTCTTTACTGTTTACTCAGATTGTCATTAATTTAGTTTTAATAAGCGCTTAAATTTTTGATGAATCTCGCCTAAGCCCTCCTTCCAGTTCAGTTCCCAAAGTGCAAATTCGACGACCTCATGTCCAGGATTTTCAACATGTAGTGAAGCATACTGTGTACAGCTCAATTGTCTTCTCTGCAGTCAAAATCCTTCCCAGAACAATGAAGAGCTTTTACTCATAGGGAAATGTTCAGGACATTGGGATGGGCAAGGACTTTCTTGGACAAGACCTCAAAAGCACAGGAAAGAAAACAAAAAATAAACAGATGGGATGACATCAAACGAAACAACTTGTGGACAGGAAACAACCCACAGCAGAGGGGCGGCCTACAGAAGGAGAAAAGAGCTACCACTCAGAGTATATGGGGAGCTCAAAAACTCAATAAAAAACAAGAAAATATTCCATTGTAAAGAACGGCCAGCGGCATGTGGTGGGTGACTACATCTCACAGCTCCTTAAACTGTGGATCAAACCCCACGAGGTCATATAACTGAATGTGCAGGCCATGGAAAATCTGACAACAACAAAACATTTCTGTTCTGGCAGTAGCCAAAACTTAACTCAAGAGCGAAAGTAATGTCTCAGGCAGCACTCGCCTGGGTTGTGCCTAACTTCACTACAGGGCTGTTTCTGAACACCCAACACACAGTTTGACAGCTGTGCCATGATGTGAGGTAACATTGGTAAATGCTGCAGGCACACCAGCTCAGATTCAAGACCACCCCCACTCACGATTCATTGCGTGCCTTACTAGAGATATACTTTTATTACACAAATGTCTTCGTTACAGAAATCAGGCACGGCACTTTCCTGCTGTTAGTCCTAATGGGTAAATACCAAATTAGCACATCTTTGGATTATACAATATTGGAATGTTTAGTTTTAAAAACTGCTCTATGAACAGGTATGGTAGCGCATGCCTTTAATCTCAGCACTTGGGAGGCAGAGGCAGGCAGATCTTCGTGAGTTCTAGGCCAGTTTGGGCTATATGGCAAATTCCAGGACAACCAGGGCTATGTAGAGATGCCCTGTCTCAAAATAAATAAATAACCAACCAAACAAATAAATAATAATAAAAAAACCTGTTCTTTAAGTTGCTGATTTACATTTCATTAAAAAGCTAAATGATTTTGGCTTGGGATTAAGATAGAATTTGCATTAATTACTGAAATGGCCCTAAACATACTTGTATCCTTTTATATTCCATATTTATGTAAAGTAACACTCTCAGGATTGATGCCTGATTATCAAATCAGGATGCAGACAGCTCTGAAACACAGTAAAGGTGCTGTGTCATGCAGTATGGATTTTCAGCCAAGACTGATAAAATAAACAAGCAAATCCCTCTCATTGTATGCAAACTAGATCCATCTAATGTTAACCAAATCATATGTATACGAAATCATTGTTTTAAAATCATTTTCACATGATTTATTATTGTCTTAGGGTTTAGATTGCTGCAACAAAACCCCATGACCAAAAAGCAAGTTGGGGAGGAAAGGGTTTATTCCGCTTAAACTTCCACATTGCTGCTCATCACCAAAGAAGCCAGGACAGAAACTCAAATAGGGCAGGACTCTGAAGGTAGGAGCTGATACAGAGACCATGGAGGGGAGCTGCTCACTGGCTTGCTTTCCATGGCTTGCTCAGCATGTTTTTGTTTGTTTGTTTGTTTGCTTTTTTAAATAAAACCCAGGACCACCTTCCCAGGGATGGGACCACCCCTAACGGACTGGGTCCTCCCCCATTGATCACTAATTGAGAAAATGCCTTAAGCTGGATCTCATGAAGGCATTTCCCCAACTGAGGCTTCTTCCTCTGATGACTCTAGCTTGTGTCAAGTTGACACAAAACCAGCCAGTACAATTACCATTGAAATATTATATGTATACCTATATTTTATATGCCTTTATAGCCGAGGCCACTTAAAAATTTTTTAGTAAAAAAGGAATTAGGAGTGGGAAATATTTAAGATACCCTACCAAGGAAAACAATGTACTTCATATTTCAAAAGAATTAGAAGAAAGGATATTGAAGGTTTTCTTTGTCATTGTAATTATTTTTGTTTTTCCTGAGACAGGGTTTCTCTGTGTAGCGTTGGCTGTCCTAGAACTTGCTCTGTAGACCAGGCTGGCCTTGAATTCATAGAAATCCACCTGTCTCTGCCTCCTGAGTACTGAGCCACTGCTGCCTGGCTAGGATATTGAATGTTTTTATCATAAAGAAATGATAAATTTGGGGGGAGATGTGTACACATAGACTTAACCCAGTTTAATACTATATAATGTATATGTGTAGTAAGCATCATACAAACCATATAAATATGTACAATTTTAATTTTATATACCAATTAAAAATAAATTTAACTTAAACTCAAAAAGAACTTTAGTCAAATAAGAAAATAATTTTAAAAATTACAACCCAGCTTTCCTTTTCATTTCTTGTCTGCTAGTTACATAGTTTGACTGTATTTTAGGAAATTAATATAAATATAATACCAGCTTTTTTGGGTGAAGAAATTTAAGATTTTTTTCACAAGGTTTTTCTAACATCTCTTTTAGAAAGTCATACAATTTTCTTATTTCCTCAAACTTGTAAGCCTAAAACTTAAAGCCTGCCATGAAATTTATATCCATAGTTACACGTGGCTAAGGTACACCAGGCTTATCAGAGATGATTCAGTGAAATATGAAATCCAGTGATGAGGCAAAACAAAAAAACCATCATAAATATAATCAGTGGAATGGACCCCCTCAGGTCCACCAGGGTCATAATACAGATATTTAATAATCAGATGAGTGGGACTGGTGTGTATCTGGTGGTCGTCACCAGGACCAACCTTGCCCACAGACTCCCAAGAGCATGGCATTTTGTCTGTGTTTAGCCAGGCTCCGGCTCAGGAGAACCGTAACTTAGAAACTCTGATCAGCTCTCTGATGATTAGACACCAGGTGCTAAAAGGCAGAAGGCTCCGTATAAACTCCTCTCTCTTCGGTGGGGAAGAAGAAGGAACGCTGACCCAGGTAACAATGGAAGATGTTAGCTCCAGGGTAAGGGGAAGCAGCCGTGCACACACAGAGCAGGTGAAATGGTGCTTCTCTTTTCCTGCTCACCTTTTTTGTGCACCGATGTGGGTCCTGCAGGGGGCTGTGTATGTGGCTGGTTTTCTGTTAGACACTCACAATAATGTTTAGGCTGCCTACGATTCCTTGAGTAAGTGCAAAAAAACCAAACAGTCTCACCTGACACTCTTGAAATCAGTCTCCTCTCTACCATGCCTTTCTCCTTTCCCCTCCCTCCTCCCTTCTAAGGTACCCCTTTTCCAACCCTGGTATTGCAGAGACCATCCAAAATACTAAAACTCTGAGGACAGTTCTAGAAATACCAGAGGAACAGTTTTTGTAGAAAGAGAAGCATGGTCAAACATATGTTTAAGAATGTAGGTCTAAGCACCCTACAGGACTTACCTTAAATTAAGGAGAAATTAATAATTAACTCATAAGAACGTTGTTCTTTCCCAAATTTTAAATTTCATTAGTTATAAAATTAAGAGTATCATCTCAGTAAGACTACTTACTATGCCAGACTCGACTACAGCCGGGCAACTGTAATTAGACACAGGAGTAGGTGGGGATGGAAGGACACCAGGGTCACATTCTGGACATCCGTTCTGGAGTAGCTGTGTGACTTTGGGCAACAGTTTGAATCACTCCAAATCTTAGTTTCCTGCGGGGTTTGCTGTATGAAAGACTGAGGCAGGAGGATTGCTTTGAGTTTGAGGCCAGGTTGGTCCACATAGTGAGTTCCAGGCCAGCCTGGCCTCCATAGTGGGATGCTGCATGAGTGGGGTGGGGCGCTCTCTCTCTCTCTCTCTCTCTCTCTCTCTCTCTCTCTCTCTCTCGTGCTCGCTCCGTCCTCCTCTAATTTTCTTATGCAACCACAGTTTCTTCTTGAGCATAGCCAATGTGCCCACAAGGATCCTCTCATTTGACTTCCTGTTTCCAAATGTGGCCCTATCCCTGGCTCCCCGAATCTGGCTCCCATTGGCTGGCATTGTTAAAGGAGACTGTGATCTATGCTGCAGGCTCCACTATTTTAGCTGCTGAGGAGGTGGAGGAAGCATGCATCCTCCCCCTCCTGGGCTTGAGGTGTAATGCAGTCAGGTTCCCAGAGAGGCCCTCATTTGGGGACTAGCTGGCTCCTGCCCAGACATTATCACCAACCCAGTAAACTGTTCACTATTTCCTTCTAGATCTTCTGTGTGTGATCTCCTGGCTGAGGCCATCAGGGAAAAGTAAACACTGATCTTGTCCTATCAATCATGTCACACCTGAAGTCACAAACCCCTGGCTGGCTGTTGGCTTCTGCCCAAACCCAGCCTGCTAAACTTCTGACCTGGGCCAGTGAAGCTCTACTCTAAGTCCCCCAGGAAACTCACATTTCACTCCTCTAAAAGGCACAGTGATGCAGCACACCTCCTTGATTGTCTACTGTCCCTCCCAGACCCTTCCCTCAGCTGGAATGTCTTTCTGCTCCCCATCCTGGAATTCTCTGGCCTTCGGTCAGTATGTCTGCAAATCAGGAGCTCTGCTCACAGGCCATTTCCCACCACACCCCACAGAGTACAAACAACTCAAGTTCTTTTGCCTCATCCCCTTCCAATTTCCAGTGTAAAAGAACTGAGTAACAACAAGAATCAAATAAACAAATAAGATGGTAAAAATGAAGCCATTACATAAGAAGAAAATTATCCACAAGGTTAATCACTAATCCCTCTACAAGACACTTACTAATGTAGGTGTGGAAGAGATGTCTCAGCATTTACGAGCATTTGCTGCTCTTGCAGTGGATTTAGTTCTCAGCATCTACATGGTGGTTCACAACCATCATAACTCCAATTCCAGAGAATCTAAAATCTTCTGGCCTCCACAGGTACTGTGCAACCAGTACACATACATACATGAGGACAAAATACTAATGCATATAAAATAAAATAAACCTAAAAATAAAATATGTTATTATTTAATAAAATTAAAGATATTAATTTAACATTACTAGCAACCGACAGCCATAATCAACTCAAGGCAATGCTAATGAATGACAGCACAGCAATATTTGCCCCAAAGCGGAATTTCTAACAGAGGTGTGCCAACAGGAGGCTTGCTGAGGACAGTAGGGCAGCTTTTAAAGGACACTAATCCTTACTAGGATAGGTCACTAAAAGTAGGAAAAGGAAAGGGTTGGTGAGATGGCTTAACCAATAAAGCCCAACCAGACATACCTATGTTCAATCCCAGGGACCCTGGTGGAAAGAATGAACTGGCTCCTGCAAGCTGTGCTCTGACCTCCTCACATGTGCCATGCACACATGTATGCATGAGCACATGCGCATGCACACACACATGCACACACACACAGACAAATGTTATTAAAATCCTTTTTAAAGCTAGTAAACTTTCTTTGTAGTTTATAGTTACCAGACCGGAGAAGCCCCAATAATTCATGTACTGATTAATAGTAACTAGCCATTCATTACATTTATGAAGAGGACAATGTGTATAATTGTCTGTTATTAGCTCGTTTAAAAACTGTGTGAAAAAAAATAAAAACTGTGTGAAAGTCCCTATTGCTGAAGACACAGTACACTTCAGTCAGGGCCCAGAGACCCCTGAGCTGAAACTGTCCTGAATGTCCCTCCCTGACAACTAGCTTTCATGATACTAGAAAGCACTTTGCAAACTTCCAAAGGAGGGAGACAGCCAAGAGTCCTACCCAGCTATAATGCCTACGAACCACATCCGTGACCAGCACAGTACGAGAACCCAAAGGGCACAGTAGTGGTGGCATACCTTGGTGGTAACCAATAGCGTCTTAGTTGGACTTTAGACCCTCTCAACAATAGAGAAGCCATGCCTGGTACTGGAAATCCAGCTGGTTTCACAGTGCTAGTGAAGTCAGGGTTACTGGAAGAGAATCTACAACTTCTAGTTAACTAAACCAGCACAATCCCTAACAATAACCTATAAACATGTGTCCTTATACCCACAGGTAAGTAGTGTCTTCACCCCCATCAAGGAGACTTCTCTCTTCAGTAGTCAGAGACCACTATGGAAAACACAACCAATCAAAATGCAGACTTGGAGAGCCTAGTCCCAGTGGCAACATCTACAAAATAGCCTTGTGCTTAAGGATCAGGGAGCATTGTGAAAGAGGGGCAGAAAGATCAGGGAGTTTACTGGAAGATTGTAATATCAAAAGCTACACCCATGAAGTCTCACCAAAACAACTGGCCAAATGTGAGCCAATAGACACCCATGTCCAAAGATAACACCAATGGACACGCCATATTTGACAGGGGAAAAGCCCTTAAGGCTTCAATCCTACATGAAGAACCACAGGCAACCAAGAAAAGCTGGAAGCAGAAGAAGTGGTCTTCCTCAGGGAAGAGCAGAACAACTGGTTGTCTAGTGCCAAATGGTCAGTCCTGAAAACACACATGCACATAACACTATTCAGGCTGAGCAGGCTATATGTAGGAATATGTATGTATATACACATAAGCATTTGATAACAATTGTGAAAAAAGGAGGCCATGAATGTGGAGGAGACTGGGCAGGGGCATATTGGGAAGGTCTGGAGGGAAGAAAGGGAAGGGAGAAATGGTGTTACAATATCAAAAATAAGATAAAAAAAAAACCATGAAAAGAACGTGAATTTTTGAGTTCCTGCAAGAAGACTTTGGTGACCCGTGGGCGCACCATGAACTGTCCCTGGAGAAAGACTGTTCTAGAAGGCACTTTCTGGTTTCTATGTATCCCTTCTCAGCCATTCTCTTCTTTCTACGCTGTATTCTTCCTGCCCAGTTGTCTTTTTAACCCCAATAGCCAGCGTGACACCGGTGTCTAGGCAAGTTAATGACTCTGTAAAATGGGAAACTCAGTACCTACCTCACAGAGGTGCTTAAATGAAATGCCAGGATGCATGGAAAGCACATCAGGGCAGCTGCAGGGAGTAACTTAAAGAGCAGCTCTTCCCAGCTTCCTTTACTGGTAGGCTGCCTGAACGAGTGTATTGAGACTATGTAACTTCCAACAACCACCGCAGCCAATGAGCAGGGGGCATTCTTAGAAGCATGCACAAAGAGAACCGGCTAGGTCCCTCCCTAAGGTCAGTGCAAGCACTCCCAAAAGCAGTTGGTGTAAAAACTCAAGACTGTTGAAAATAAAATTATTATGAAAACATTTGTTACATTGCACATAAAAATAGATCAGGGTAATTATTATGTGGGCCAGTGGAAGGATTTTATCTTCTTTAGAAAAGACAGTGTGTGCAAATGTAATCCAGTTGATGTTCTTGAGATGAGAGCATCCTGGATTACCCAGATGGGGTCCTGAATCCAGTGATGAATGTCGGTAAGGGACAGGAGGAGAGGAACACAGTGGGAAAGGCCACGTGCAAATAGAGCCAGAGACCGGCGTGATACGGTCATTGAGAATACCTGGGCCACCAGAAACAGGAAAGACAAGGGAGGGTTCACTCCAGATTGTCCAGGACATGTACACCTTGACCTGGGACTCCTGACCTCCAGAGCTGTCAAAGGCCAGTCACCTGTTCTCAGAGTCCTAGGAAATACAGTGTAGCAATATGGTGGCCCCCAAAGAAAGGCAGCTAGCCACACAAACATGCTTCTGTCTAGGGCAAGGCTAACAGGTCCCAAGGTTCCAAAGCCATTGTGTTAAGCGGTTTTCAGTCTCCACCGGAGAGAGCGATCTCAAAGGCGGGGAGTCTTTTGCTGGGCTGCTCGTTTCAGAGGTATTTAGTCCGGATACTTGACTCACCGCTCCTGGGCTTATGGGCAGGGGCATCATTATGAGCGAGAAGAAAGCTGCCTACTACACTGTGACTGGGGACCAGGGACAGCCCTCAAGGACATGTCCCACTGCCCTCCTTCAAGTAGCTCTCCACTCCCTGTTCTAGAAGTTTCTATCACTCCCCAATAATCCCTTCAAATGATAAGTCTGACAAGAGATGAGTTCACAGATGGGATCAGAGACCGTACGATCCCAATCACCTGTCAATGATTAGCTCCCACAGCTGGCCTGAGCAGGCCTTCAACCATGATTATTGGGGGAGGGGCGCACTTTTTACCCAAACTGTAACAACAGCAATGATTTTGAACAGACCATTGAAAACACTCTCACTTCCTGTTTCTAGGATCTAAGAGGAAGGGATGAGCCTCCAATGGGAGGCCATAGGTTTTAGTTTCCACCTTCATCGGTGCACAAATACCACATTCCCTGAAACATTTGCAGAACCGGTAAGACGAACAGAAGGGCACCTCACAAAGAAAAGCTGATAGCCACAAACACCCAAACTAGACAGAAGTGCGGGAACAAATCATGAGATCACTCCCTCTGTCCTTCAGCTTAGCAAATGAAAAGTCTTAGCAAATGAAGCTTAGCAAATGCAAAGTCTTTTCACACAGAACGGAACCATTCAAGGGGTGGGGGTGGGGGACAAGAAGCACACACACTTTCATAAATATCTTGGCACAAATCTTCATGTATGCAAATTTTTATAGTAAAACTCACATGTTGTAAGTGGGCAGACGCTGGCGCCTTCCAAGGTTTGGCTATGTTGCTGGAATCGCCTGTAAGTTCCCATCTACCACTCTGGAGTTGAGATTTGTCTTCTTCCAAAGCAACACTGTAACACTTAACACTATCTTCCCTGGCAATTGCTACAAGACCCTGACAAAATGAAATATTATCTAGAAGAAAATTCCGGAAGAAAAACTGGATACATGAATTGGGCAGCACAATATTCTCCAACTTAAAAGAGGGTACGGCAGTGAGACGACTGTTCTCACACGGCCTATTCCTCTATGTCCCTCGTCTCCTCTTTTGTCCCTTGCAGATATTCATTAATGGATTCAGGGCCCACCTGAACAAGATGCTCTGGTCTCAAGGACTGCCAAGCCTGATTACCTGAGTTCGATCCCACAATCCACATGTAGAAAGAGAGAACCCACTCATACACACACACACATCCCAACCCCATCACACACTAAATAAATGCTAAAAGAAGAGTTATATATGTTTTGAGATGTGTCACCTACACCAGAGTTTTTCCTAATTTATGTTCTTCAGTTTGTCACTGCAGAAATAAGATGAGTCTTTGAAAACTAGCATTAAATGGAAACTGAAATGTTTTTGTTTTTGTTTTTTTTTTTTAACATGAAGAAGTTGATATGAAATGCAGCCGCTTTTTGTAGGCCATCTCTTAGTCAGACGGTTTTTATCCCTGGCCCCGATTTACTCTTGGCCCCCACTGTGAATTGCTGGAATACAGAAATCACCTGGATTTTATTTCCGAGTCATGTCTTCACAGACTCTGTGTCTGGGGCCTGTATCTTCAGAGGCAGCCATCCAAGTGATGAGAGAGAATAAACTGCATCAAATGCTGATGTCCATGCCTAGCAACTTCTCCAGTCTGCATGAAGCATCAAGAAAATGATTTTTATTATTTATATATTTATCTATCTATTTATTTATTTATTGCTTTTCAAGACAGGGTTTCTCTGTAGCCTTGGAGCCTGTCCTGGAACTAGCTTTTGTAGACCAGGCTGACCTTGAACTCACAAAGATCCACCTGCCTCTGCCTCCAGAGTGCTGGGATTAAAAGCGTGAGCTACCACCGCCCAGCAAGAAAATGATTTTTAAATGTCCTCCTTAATCATGCCTAATTAAGAATGGGGATGTAGCCGAGTAGTAGACATCTTGCCTAGCATGTGAGGTTGCGGGTTTGATTCCCGGAACTGCTCCAAAGAATTCACATATTTATTCAGCTAATACTTATTGAGAAGCTATTTGGGGCCAGAGAGCATTTGTAAGCGATTTAGCAATGGATTAAATTAAGAAAAACCCTCCTCTGTGTAATTCATATTCTTGTAGAGAGACAGAGAATCTATATGAAAAATCAGCAAGATATTTAGTTTGTTTCATCAGTTAAATGCATAAAAGAAATGCAGGCTGGAGTACCTGGTGGTGTTGACATATTTTCTCCCATCAATACAGCCAAGAGTGACCTACTTGTTTTTTAACTTACTCTCTCTCTCTCTCTCTCTGTGTGTGTGTGTGTGTGTGTGTGTGAGAGAGAGA
>LOJH01045395.1:0-10402 GCA_001685095.1 Ellobius talpinus
GGAAGGAAGGAAGGAAGGAAGGAAGGAAGGAAGGTGCTTCCCTCATACTTCTTTTCCTTGTTTTTGTTTTGTAACTTTGAGACAAAGTCTCACAGTGTAGCTCTCGTGGCTCCTAATATCACAAGGCTGACCTCAAATTTGTAATAATCCACCAGCTTCCACCTCACCAAGTACTAGGATTACAGCCATGTGCCACTCCCCATCTGGCTTTCTATATTCTTTTTCTCAAATCTCTGAATTCTATTTGTTTATTTACTTATCTGTGTATAGGGGTGTGTGCATGTATATGTCATATATACACATGTATATAAATCCCCCAATTCTAAATAAAGTAAAAACCAAAACTCAATGTAATCTAAAATGTTATCTAAGAACTCCAAATATGTTAGGCTCAGTTGGCAACTAAGAGAAACTTGATGAATCCTAACCCTGAGTATGCGTGCTTACCCACACTACTACTTTATCTACTCACTGACTAGTCTGTTTCCCAGGGCCAAGTCCACACTACGGCCTGAGAAGTAACCAACTTACAACAGCCTGCCTTTCTAGCAACAGCTCTCCTCTTGGGAGTCTATAGACATCTGGTGCCCTCTTGTGTTCCATCTCTCACATTCCAGAACAACTCCAGTAAAGCTGATTTTTTTTTTCTCCTCTGGCTAGGGATGTGGCAAGCAGGGAGCACTTGCTTAGCATGGCCAAGCCCATAAGGTTCCATTCCAGAACCACCAAAAGGAGCAAAACTCTCAAAGCAGCTCATCTTCCCAGAGCAGTTAGGCATTCTAATCCTCTCTATCTCCCAAATCTATCATGGCTATGATTCATAGGAAAACTATCAACTAATCTCAGCTAATGTTCTAATATAGTCTAAGAATTCAAAACATAAACCCTCCTAGGTTGCAGCTGCAAGCTAGCACCTCTCCTAGAGAAATAAAGCTACAGTAAAGTATATAGGGTGTTGTATAAAGAAAACACTCCAGGAAGCTAGGCGCTTTTTCATTTTATTCTGTTTACTAAATGAAATAATCTGAAAACAATTATTTTTTCATCTTGGGTTCAACAACTCTGAGAGCTAAGAAGAAGTGAGATATCTTTCTGCACTTGGACCACTCTGAATACACTCTACTGGAAAAAATCACTTTGTATTACACATATGGGGAAACATGTCATGGCGGATCCTCACAGCCCAAAATAATTGCACATGGAAAGGCTATATAACCTAGAAAAATGATGGGAGTCTACTATCTCAAATATCAAATACCCTATGCTAAGTCTACCAAGCAAGATGGGGGCTTCTCTCAACTGTTTTGTTTTTGTTTAGTTTGCTTTTTTTGGTTTAAGACAGGGTTTCTTTATGTAGCCTTGGCTGTCCTGGAACTCACTCTGTAGACCAGGCTGGCCTCAAACTCAAGAGATTGCCTGCCTCTGCCTCCCAAGTGCTGGGATTAAAGGTTTGTGTGCGCCACCACCACTAGCTCCATTCAACTGCTTCTAAGCCAAGAACACCATGATATCCAAGACTGCCGCATTTTCTATGCAACACACACACACACACACACACACACACACACACACACACACCACTACAAGTAAATAAAACAATCAACTCTTCTCCATTAGAGAACACTCAGGGTAGAATGCTAGCTCCTCCACTTCCACTGTGAGGTTAGAGGTTAAAATCCGCAACCTACTGTGAAGGCATCCTTCAGTAAACATCTCACCCATGCTCAGGGAATAAGTGGTCAGTATTTTATTACTACACATAACTGATTCTACTGCACTGATTTCTGAGTCTTTAGAGTGAGAGGACAGCACACCATGGGCATCTGTGCTAGCAGGCCACGCCACTGTGCTGAACACTTTCAAAGGGTTTTGGTGATGGGAATTAAAGAATTAAATAGCATAACTTCATGTTTCCATGCCTGGACTTGACTAGAAATAAGAGGTTAGTATATTATGGATCAAAGTGTGGTTAGAAATTAATTTTAAGCAATAATTAATAATCATATGACCAACCTAAACCATGGTGTATTAGTTTGCAAAATGGCAAAACTAATAATTAATTCATATAACAACAAAAGTAAATGATATAATAAATAACTACTTATGATTCTTTATTGTTTTCTGAAGAAAAGGATTTTTATTCTCCCATAGTCTATATTTAAGTATATTTTATGTCCACATATAATCACTGGACCTTTCTACAGCAATGGAAAATTTCTTTTGATACTCTTTCTCTTACATGATAGCAAAAAGCCCTGAACACATCATCACAGTGCTGCAGAAGTGTGAAGAACACATGCTTCTCTAATGTGCAGCTTCCAGTAAATGACCACAGTTAAAATTTGACTCCGTCAAGAACTGTTATTACATGACTTCTCTGCTGTGCAAACCATGCTAGTAACCAAACTCAATTTGATTTAAGCTAATTGCTCATCTTACACTATTTTTCAGATGTACATACCAAAATCTACTCCAACCATAACAACAGTTTTACATGAGAAACTTAAAAAAGGATGTCTTTCTGTATATGTAATGTTTCAGAAATGGTCAACAATTTTTACATTTTACCTTAATTTAAGGATTTCTTCCAATGATATAACCTCCAAATGCCAATGCACAATTAATGCTTTAGGTGTTTCCAAAGCCTCTAAAATCTTTACAGACACCTTTTCTTAAGAATAACACAGAACGATACAGATACATAATAAGCCTTAAAAATACCTGAGAGGTCTTGCCTGGGGATTGCCTGCTTCTACATATGGATGTAAATAATCCTTTATGTAGAGGTCAGCAGCACTATTAGAATGGGTGCAAATGAGAATCCTGCTGAAATAAATGGTGCAAATAAAAAGAATGACACAACACAAAGCTAGTCAAGCAGTATACAATACCAAAAGAGCAGTGGCCATCTTATATGTCCATTTCCCTCACCCTGCTCAGTCTTCACCAAAGACCCCATGATGTCTTCAGGAGAGTATGTTACTCTAGGCTAAAGAGGACTTCCCCCAAATAAATTTTAAATCTGTCTGTAATAAACATTCTAAACCCAGCTCTTTGAGTTCTAACATGCCCCAACCCTTAGCAGACTTGAAGATTTGACAGCTATGTTAAAAACCCTCATTGTCTACATTGCCAGCTTCTAAAACAACACATTCAAATAGAATACAAACTTTCATTGCTTTGAGGTCTTGCTCTTCCTTTAATGATTAAGAGCTGGATAAACTGTCTCGTTGGCCCTCATTCTATCTTTAAAACAAGAAGAGAAACTGTGTCTGGCTAAGGAGACAGGAATGCCTCCTCCACTCACCTGGTCTCCTGCTGCTGCAGGATGTGCTTGACGGCCTGAGCCAGAGTGAAGGTTTTGCCTGTCCCGTAGGGTCCGATGATGAGAACAGGCGGCAGCTGGATGGAGAGAGGAGTGGTGATGGCTAGGACAGCTTCTTTCTGTTTTGCATTGAGTCGAGGATCTAACTGCTCATCCCACTGTCTGTAGAAAATACAAACATGCACATCAGTATTATCAGTTTCACTGACACACCTACCCAAGTAGCACAGCATCTACAATAACCAACACTTATGCTAACACCTCTCCAGATTACAGTCAATGTAATCTCTTCTGCAAGGAATCAAAACTAACCTGAGTTATATACTAATCTAAAGAAAACAAACACTTGTAGTCTATTTGCTGGCAATACTTCAAAATGCAAAAAACTGTTTCCCATAATGGGGAAGCTGTAACAATACAAAAAACCAACTATCTAAATTTGTACTGCTGACCTACTGAAAGATCTCCAGCCAGGCCTAGAATACAAAGAAAAGGAAAAAACCCACATTCCCCTGGTTAAGAGATATTTGATTAAGTAGCAGATTGATCAAAATCTTGATTAAGTAGCAGGGTTTTTTTAAAGGTAACAAACCCAGATGAAATGGCATATTTTCTGGTATTTTCCCACATACACCATCCACCCACAGCTCCTACTGTCCAGAGTGACGACCACCTGCAGCACACGTGGCTGTGTAATGAACCTGCTCCCATGAGTGCCCCTTCCGACGTGGTTATGATTTGAAGATTTCAATGGACCCCAGATGCTGAGGCAGGTGAAAGTAAAGAATCAATGGCATTCTTCCTCACAACGCCAACCAAAATACTAATGCTGCAACAACTATGGTAAAAGTGCTGAGATGTGAGCTAAAACAGAAGGCTATGTGAAGACACCGGCTAAACTTGCCAACTATCTGTGGAATGACCAAAGATAGGAGGACAGAGTTGAGACCAAAAGTCCCTCTTGGTGAGGAAGGCTGAACTCCTTACATATGAAAACTGTCCTAACAGTCTGAGATGCTTAAGAATTGCAACTGATCCACTGTGCTAAACTCAAACCAAGGAGAGTCTTTAAATCTACAGACCCTTAGAAAATCAACTCAGAAGATAAAAACATGCCACTACTATTTTTTCTGAATTTGACTTTTTGTGTGTGTGTGTACATTAGAAAGAAAGAGAACTCTGACCATATACTACATAAAGCACCTTACTTCAGAGTCCTTCTGCAATGGCAAGCTTCTGCAAACATAGCTCTTCCAGTGCCTGGCAATGCTCTATCTTCTATCGCAAAAGAAGAAATGAGCTCTAAGTGACCACCACGTCCAGACCCAACATGAGGCAGACACTGGCATGGTTACCCACAAACCATCCCCAGCACCACTTTCCTCTGCTTTCTATTCTACAGAGCCTAACTGCTGGAGACCCAACTCTGGCCAGTCTGACGGCAGAAGTATCTCAAACCAGCCTCCACATCTATTAAAACAAAACAAACCATCAAACAAACAAATAATGCTCAGTGTTTTGGGTTTTTTGAGTCAAGAAAGCCCTATTCATGTTTGTGCTCCTCTGGTTGCAAAAGCACAAGGTAAATAAATCTCAAGCAGCCAACACAAACCCAATGAACAACAAGCATCAGAAAACAAAGCAAAAAACAAAAATCCCAACATGTTATCATAGGCCAGGAGGAAAGGCGATGTGGTCTGTGACAACACTATTGGCCTTTGCCCCAGTCCTGGCTACCTGACTCTGGGCGTCTGTAACTCAACTTACAAGCAACTCAGCTCAGAAAATGGTTCCACACACCCAATCTGACACTGCAATTGCAAGATCCCCTGCAGTCTATAACCCTCCCTCCGTCTACAAAGGTAAGAAATAGCACTAGACGGCTGTCCTAAAGCCAATGATACCTTGCATATGTTTGTATCAACTAAAACACTCTAAATCTAAAGTTATTTGGAAAAATACTTGAGCAACAAAAGTTTAATCCACTTTAGCTTCTATTTCTATATTCTCTGATGATTTTAGGAAAAGACATTGCTTGAATAATACACATTAAAAAACAACACATACCAACCATTTCCATCAGCATGAGTTACAAAATGCTAAAGATATAGGACTCTGTATATTAACTACGAGGCTAAGAGTTTAACAACAAACTTAAGGAACAATTCTGTAAATTTGTCAATATCTTTCCTTAACTATGGAGGCCATTCTGTTTATCAACTGTTTTAGTGTAAGGGACTCAGAGCAGATCTGAGACTTTGTTGATGTCAGTTATCTCTGCAATTTCTGGCAATAAATAGTGAATACGTAAAGAAAGCCAAAATCTGAAAGCAACTATTGTCATTGTCCAACCACTTAGCAAGAAAGCAACCTAAGCATGCATGCTGTAGAGCCTTGTCTCCACAGCTGAAAACAGTTTATCCAAGCTTAGTCTCAGGGGGAAAAATTTTTAAATGAAAAAAAATTCTTTCACTCCCAGCACTATGTTAATTCAAAGCCTTTCCTCCTCTGGCCCGATTCATTCCTGCAATTAGTTCATAGGCTACATGCTCAAGAATGACTTTTCGGCTTCATTGTCTATCTAAAATCCCTGTGATTCCAGAAAAGGGTTTGCATGGCTACCAGCATCTCAGGTCCTAGACACAGGACCCTCCTCTACTATTCCTACTGTAGTGGGCAAGCCTGGCCCTGCTTGAAAGCATCCTGCTCTGTGACAGCTTCTGGCACTTCTGCACTTAACAGCCAGTACTGTTAGACACAATGAGCAAATCAAGTCATAATGCCAAAAGCTTCACTAGGGTACCTTCCTCTTTAAACCTGAAATTAATATTAACTTCAACGTACAAGACTCTCTTGATTGTCAAAGTAAATAAGACATGATCTCATATTTTACAAAGCTCGGAGTTCAGGAAAAAAGTTGAAATGTACACAACTGACAAAAATTAATTTAAAGAGATCATGCTGGAAAGCCCAAAACTGGCACAGCAGGGACTCGGTAAATACGTGCTGAAATAATGAAACAGAAGCATCCTGCTCATCTACTTGAAGAGTGAGCACTTAAGCTGCATGTGACTCTAAAGTACCAAATGATCTTCAAAAGGCTGATCCCGGTCAATGACTGGTCAGCGGAGGAAACCATGCAGCTGTGAACAGAGATGAAGAGGTAGAGACACACAATGAGTACACAGCATCAGGGTCACACATCAATGTATTTAAAGCTAACAGACTAGACTCTTAAATGATTAATGATGATGGATTCTTTGTTGCATGGATTTTACCATGATGTTTAAAAAGCTTTATAGGAATAACAAAAACATAAGGAGGCAAATAAGTACAGGAAGGCATAAATAAGTGTCAAGACAACTGAATGCAGCTAGAACATGAGAATGAGAAAAGAAGACAGGACTAGAAGGCAGTCAGTGAGAAGCTAGAACAGAGCTCAGCATCAGGTTCTCAGACTTTATCCAAAGATCTACACATGATGAAATGCCATGGTTATTTTAAAAACTAACTTTGGAAGAAGTATTTGGGTTGGGCCAGACAACAGAGATACAGACAGCAGGATGGAAGATCAACAGAATGTCACCAAAATAGTTCAAGTATAACCTCAGCACCAGTTATAAGAATGGAAAGAGATGGATTCAAAGAAGCTCAACGAAATGAGAGCTGGGACGTCCCTGAGTTTCTATGATCAGATCACAATTAATTTCAGGACAGTGAGCAGCAAAGTCACAGTAAATGAAGAATGTTGGGAGACAAGCAGACTATTGCCTGTTGAGAAACTTGGCAATAAAAAGAAGTGGGGTGAGGCAGTAATGGAAAGCTTGTACTAAAAAGTGTATCATGTTTTATTCTGTTTTTAGGACCAGAAGCAATGAAATATTGAATGGACTTGTATGTCCTGATCCTTCTAGGCCTGATCTATAAAAATGTACCACCTGGTCCTCTGTGTTCACTCTTTACTTGTCAACATGCAGGTAACCTTGGAAATCAATCACTAAAGACGCCAAGACATCCATCAGGAGGTAACAGGACCACCACTCTGCTAGGTGGCCACCCAAGCATGTCTTTATTGTGTAAAGTCACTTAGATACTTTTCTAAGGTCAAGTGAGCTAGGAAAGCAGAAGTTAATGGGACAGTAACCAGTGACAAAGAATATTCACACAGCTGCATATTCTTGGGACAAACCAGCAGTAATTTATTTAACTCCAAGTGGAGTTAACAGTTAAGCAGATGGCTATTTGCACAACCCCTAACTTGACAGCAGTTTCTGAAGAAATATATTCTGACCTCTCCCTCCACTTTGCTAAATCACAATACCATCTATGTCCAAAGCTGTTTTATCTATTTGAACCACTGCAGAAAGGTCATGATTGTCACGTCAGAATTCCATTTGGAAATATCCCTAACCTGCTCAGTGTTCTATCTAATTGAGATCACTGAGAGAAGCCACAGAACTAATCTACAGTCTGAATGTCAAATGTCTCGTTCCTCTCCTGAAGAACATAGGCAAGCTGTCTAACAAAAGCAGGCTTGAGCTCAGTGTACTAGCTTGCACTGGCAACCCCAGCACTGGGGAGGTTGAGGCTAGAGGATTACCGCAAGTTCAAGGTCAAGATTCAGTCCAGCCTGGTTATAGTGTGAAACATTGTCTTAAAAAAAGAAAAAGAAAAAAGCAAACAAGCAAGTATGCTTGAATTGATACAGGCACTCAATTTAATATTAACATCCTCCTTTTTCTAAGAAATCTCTTTTCATACCTGTTGGGACTCCAAGGTATGGTAGGAGTCATACTGATGTCTGGAAACAAAACATCATTGTCCTTAATTCTGTCTAGTGCATAATGCATTTCACAGAGGGGTAGTCGATTCAACTGAAACTGAAGTTCAACCTGAAATACAAAATGAACGTTTTTTAAAATAGCTTTTACACCAACATCACTATTGGCAGTGCACAAAAATACTTCAAGGAGACAACAATTTGCAGGACAAGTTTAGAGCTTCTTTAAAACTATGATTATATCCCATTGGCAGCATTTGTTAGGCACTGTAACAAGCAGCTGCCATGGATGACCTTGTGTAATCATACTAACAGCATACATGCTATTACTGACCTCATTTTACATACTAAGAACTGAAATCTTATAAATGCTAGATAAAGAGTGTCTGAGCAGACCATGCCCATGAAGAACACATTTGATAATACCAGAACAAGTGTGTAGTATCACATGTTGAGTGATAATCAGCCTTACAACCCTATACAGACTGACTATGAATAATGGTCTATTTCAAAAAGACAGGCTAGCTTTCCAGTTAAATATAGCCAACAGGGCACAGGCTTCACCTAAACACCATTAGTGCAAAAAGAAGGGAAGCAGACAATGCTGATCCAGTGGCCCTAGTCACAGCAGCTTAAAAAACAAACAAACAAAAAAAAACTTGCTCTTTCATTACTGATGTCAAACGCCTAATTCAAGAGTTCAAGCTTGTACAAGACTAGAACATACTACATGTTCCTTAAATTCAAAAGGTGACGGAAACTGCAATTCTAACTACCTAGGATAATAAGCCTTCAAAGTCAAGTGCACTTCTGGTTGGCAGGGGAGAACAAGCAGCAGGCAACAGCTGACACTGGGGTGAAGACACTGGGCAAGGCACTGCCTGCAAACATACCTGTGTGTCACAGTCAGGCCGAAGATTAAGCTCTTCACAGCATTCCCTGGATATCCTTAAAAATATATAATCTTTTGTTTTTTCTTCAATAGTAGCTTCATAAACCTTCTCTTTGGTTCCCTGGTTCTGTACTAGCTTCTCTTTAGGGACTGGTAATAAATAAACAGCATTGACTTTGGTCATCACCAGTCGTCCAGCCAAAGTATCTTCAGAAAGGGTTTCAGTAAGCTTAAAACGACCAAAAAGTTGTCCATTCTGAGCATACTTTGCACCCCCAGAAACTCCAGTGAGCATGAAGCTTGCTAAAATCTGCAATTGCACTTTAAGGTTGAACCTAAATCAAAAGCAGAAAACTAGTTTGAGTATTTCTCATCAAAACCATAAGAACTAAAAAATACAACAAATTCAAATATAAATATAAGGAAATGTAAAATTCTGTATCAATTCTACTGTACTGAATTAACAAATCTATATATACTATATCTTTCTCTCCTATATCCAAGCTGAAGACAAGTTATATAAACATAAAATAATATTTTAAATAATTTTTAGATGACTGAGTGTGGTCCCTGAGTGGGCTCAGTAGGTAAAGGTGCCTGCGCCTGGTGAGCAGAGGTCAATTCCAGAACCCACGTGGTGGAAGCAGTAAGCTGACTCTGAAAGCTGTCATCTGACCCCATATGTGAATGCTGCCTCTCAGACACACATACACACACATGCACAAGGGCACATAATTCTTGTGAGTCTGAGTAAACTACAGGTGATTTTTATTAAGTGAAACACATTAACTAATAGGTAAAGCTGTTTGAACATGGTTGAGATAATTAAGACTTTAAAATTACTGAAGCTAGGAGGAAAGGCACTGAATTAAAACTACAGTGGACTTTCAGCTGAGGGCTTGCCAAGTAAATCTTACCAAAGGAATCTAACCATAACATTTCTCTCTCGGTAATTATAATAAATAACAGCCAGAATAAAAGTGTATCCTGTATTACAAAGAAGTGAGTCTCATGGGAGATTCATTGTGTGGAAAAGAGCTCAGGCTATCTTAGAGACGACAATCGGGACACTCATGTACAGGTGAATATGAGAGAATGTGTGCTTGAAGGTGTCAGAGAATCAAGAGTTGTTAACTTACACAGTTAAAGTATAGGCAAGGCGTGGTGGTGCACACCTCTAATCCCAGCACTTGGAGGTAGAGGCAGACTAATCTCTGAGTTCAAGGTTAGCCTGGTCTACAAAGTGAGTCCAGGGCAGCCAGGGCTACACATAAAAACCCAGTCTTGAAAAAAAAAGAACTCTCAGTAGTCCTGCTTCTGCCTCTTGCATGTCAGATTGCAGGTATGAGCAAGCACCCTTGGCGCTCTGTATTCTATCTTTATTGGAAGTGCTAGTAAGAATTGT
>LOJH01045398.1:0-16835 GCA_001685095.1 Ellobius talpinus
TCACAGAGATCTGCCTGCCTCTGCCTCCCAAGTGCTGGAATTAAAGGCATGCATGCGCCACCACCACCCTGCTACAGTTCATTTTAGAGTATAGTTTCTTCCAGTGTTAAATGAAGGAGAAGCACCAGGTGACTTCCTAGCTTTGACAGCAGGGCTGTTGGGACAGTAAATAGTTACCTTTCTGTTCCTCTTCACTGTCACTCTCTAAAAATCTAGAGTCCATTCGGAATCTCTCATCACTTCCAAAATGAGACTGCAAATCCATGAGCTACATGGAAAAGAAACACTGTCATGATAAGCACATTTTGAAAAAGTCTCTAAGTACCTCTCACCCTCTGAAATTCATAACTACCATCTGCACAACTGCACTGGATATCAACAAGTAAGAGGCGAGAGAGGATTCACTCCCACAAAAATTACCCCACACTGGAACTGTGCCCTTCCCTTAACCTATTTAAGGACTACCTCTAAAACTTAGACATGCTGCTACTGTCTGTGTTTTCAGTCTTCACTAACCTTCTGGCCAGCTCTGCCCTCAAACTGAGGTTTAATGTTGAACCTGGTGCTGTCCTCCTTGGAATCTGAATCTTCATCATCGCTGCTATCAAACAACTTCCCAGATGCTTTACCCACAGATTCCTGTTGCACAGATTGAAAAAAAAAGAAGAAAGAAAGAAAGAAAAATTTATTAACTGAAATAATCAGCATTTTCTTACTAATGTTAATTTTATGATATATTTAAAAACCAACAACGCGCTGGGTAGTGGTGGCACATGCCTTTAATCCAGCACTTGGGATACAGAGGCAAGCAGATCTCTTTAAGTTTGAGACCAATCTGGTCAACAGAAAAAGTTCCAGGATGAAAAGCCAAGGCTATACAAAGAAACCCAAAATAAAAACAAAACAAAACAGCATTTACAGAAACAAGTGTGTGGTGGGCCAGATGAAAACTCTCACTCAGGCATAGTTAACTGGACTCCTGGATTATTAATCCACATGCCCTGTTGCCACTTGGATTTGGGAATTAATAACCACAAGCAAGGACACTCCCCACAGTCTAGCATGAATAATGATGAGACTTTGTATGAGGTAGCAAACAGTTTCATGGGTAAGAAACATCTCCAAGACCCCTGCCATCTCAGGGTGTGGTGGCTTGGGCAACAAGGCAGTTGCTAGGATTTTATGCAGAAGTAGTAGCTGTGTGGAGCTCTTGCTATACAAGAGACGCTACAGCTGCTGTGTTGGTACACTGTAGTATCAGACTGATGCAGAACTTTTCAGGTTAAAGGCAGCCTAGGCTACACAGCATTCCTACTACAAAAAGGAAAACAAGTGTGGGAATCTGGAAAGCAGATTAATATTTGGAAGGCTTTACCTTCACCAGCTCCTTTCCTGGACAGTTTTGCTCCTGAGTAGATGTCTCTTCCATTTCACTTTCATTATCAGAAGCAAAGACAATGTGTGTTTTTTTGTTCTCTGGATGACCATCCTAGTGAAACACAAGCAGCATCACATTTCAAGACAGCCAACAGTCTATCCATGTCCACATCTATCGTCTCCTCCTATCATTTATGCTTCTTTTCCTTGTCCAGGGAATACCATTATCATCTGCTATTTCTCCAAGACAGAAGTTCAGGCCTCCTTTCTCCTATATCCAGTAACAATCAAACTCTATTAATTTGACCAAGGTATCTTTAAGAACCACCACTGTTATGGTTGTGGTCCTTGACCTCTAAAAGGTTCTCCTTGCTTCCATATATGACTCCATTATATTTATTGCTTATGTCATGACCTGAAGGATCTCTAAAACAGAGGCTGACAAACACTATCTGTAAAGATTTAGAGTAAACACTTTAGACACTACAAGTCACAGTCTTTGTTGTGTGTTAAAAACTATTTGGGCTGGAAGCTCTGTGTATTGTAAAATGCCAACTCCTATTCTAAAATGTACACAGCTATCTGGGTATAGTAGCACACGCCTTTAATTCCAGTACTCGGGAGGCAAAGGCAGAGGCAGAAGCAGGTTGATTTGTGTGAGTTTCAGGGCAGTCTGGTCTACAAAATGAGTTCTAGGACAGCCAGGACCACAGAGAACTGTCTCAAAAAAACAAAGACAAAATGTATACAACTACTCTTTAATGCTTGTATTAAAATTCATCAGTTTTTCACAGCTTTAGGAATAAAATTCCCCCCCTACAGTCTCTGCATAACCTATCCTGCTAATCAGTGCTACTTCATTTCAGAAATACCAGTGTCATGAAAAAAAATTTTACTTTTCAACAAATGGCTCCCTTTTACAGGAAGATCTTTCACCTCCCTCGCTGCTTTTCCACATCAGTAAAATTCCTTCTACTCCCTTACATTACTCAGTATGGTTGAGGAAACCTAGGTGGCTTGGTGTTCCAAGTGACTGTGACTGCCTGCTTGCCATACCATGCATCAATAGCTGCACGTAGGGGCTGGAGAGATGGCTCAGTGGTTAAAAGCACTGACTGTTCTTGCAGAGGACCAGGGTTCAATACCCAGCACCCACATGGCAGGCAGCTCACAACTGTCTGTAACTTCAAGATCTGACATCCTCACACAGACATACATGTAGGCAAAACACTAATGCACATAAAATAGGAATAAATAACTTTTAAAAATAGCTGCATGTGAAGCTCATGAGTACTTAACCCTTATTCTGTGAATCAAGCACTTAAAAGTAGACTTCATTACTAGAGGAATGAACAAAGGCTCATTACTGTAAATGCCATCAAGATAAAACTCTAGCTGTAACCACTATACAAATTGCAGTTTGCATGTAAACTTGTATATAAACTGTGATATAAACTTTTACCTCAAGGACAAAAATTACTGAGTAGTGAATGTGAAAAAGAAAATGAGCTCTATGAGGACACACCTACATTCACAGGAAGGAAAATCTGGACCTTGAGACTATTACTGTCAAATCCATAGACTGAAAATGCACTCACCAAATTTGCCAATGCATTATGCACCAGTTTCTTCTGCACTTCTCTGGCTTTCTGCCACACTGCCAAGGCTGCTAGTCGCTTCTGGTTGTCTTCAGCATGTTTATCCTTAGCATTCATACATGATGCATCACTGACAGAAAGTGAGAAACTAGCTGTGCTTTTCTGAGGGTCTTCCCTGAGAGACACCTTTGGTGGTTTCTCAAGAGATATGATGTTGCTTGAATCAGTGTCCTCTTTCTCTGATGCTTTTCTACTTTTAGGCCGATGGCAAGTGTCTCTGTCAGACTCTATCTTGTGACTCTTTGCACTAATACTTAGGGACTTTTTACCTTTTAATGGCAACGGACATGAGAGAGGATTCTGACTTTCCTTGTCAAAACAGGTAGAGGACACGATTTTATGGTTCTGGCTCTCAGAAGTAGACTGTCTCTTTGGAGACTGAATGTGGTTTGGGCTGTTTACCTTCTTTGCAGGTTGGCATGAAGTCAATTTATTTGATGAGTCATTAGCACACTTGGATCCATTTTCTATAAAAACTCTATTAGGCTCTTCATGTTTCAAGGAGCTCCTTGACTGTTCATTGATATTATTAAAGTCAACAGTGTCTTTCAAAGTTTTGTCCCCTGACTCCTTTGCATAGAGACCACCTATTCCCTTAAAGGCCTGGAATTTTGGTTTTAAGGAGGTTTCCTCTGGTTTTTGTTTGCTGTAAGTGTTCTCCTCCTCTAAAAGGGAAGCCACAATCTCCTCAGGACAAATGCACTGGCAGTCACTGTGCAGGTCATTGGATGTCTTAGGACTCTTGGAGGTTGTATTAAATTTGCAGTGGCTGGTGTTTTGTGAGCCATCACTCTCATCGTTTCCTGGAACCTTCTGATGACTGCCAGCCAAGTATTCCAAATCAGCCAAAGTGAGGTTCACTCGGGGACAGTTTTTCATCAAGGCTTTATATTCTTCATCTTGCTCAGACTCTTCACTGTCACTGGTGTTGGAGTCAGGTGGAAATTTAGGATGCAGAAACTTTTCTTCATGACCCAGGGCTGATTCTCTGTTGCTTTTAGTATTCTGTACTTCAGCACAATCATTAGAAGGCTTTATCTTTTTAAAAGAACTTCTCATGCTTCTAGGCTTTTCTGGCTGTGAAGATTCTGCACTGTTTTTTACCTTAACAGTGTTTTTCTTCATCGTGATAATTTCATCTGTGTCACTGGAGTCACAGTCACTGTCATTTCCTGAACTGGTTGAAGAACGAAGTCTGTGAGTACCTGATTTGAAATTATCCCTTACAACTTCAAAAGGATCATTTTCAGATTCGTTTACCAAGGAATGCCTAGTTTTCTGTAAGTTTTCCTCTTTTGCAATCATCATTTTTAATTCTTCTTCAGAGTCAATGTCATCATCAGACATACGACTTTTATTCCAGATAATTTCAAAGTCAGAAGTATGAAAAACCACGTGTTTAGGTTTCTGAGTACCAGAACTGGGCACATGGAGTGATTTAGAAGGAGCAGCAGTACTAGGGGCTTTCCTGTGCGCAGTGGTTGGCTGTGTTGATTTGTTACTCTCCATCACCTCATTAGTCCTTAGACTAATATCAGAAACCTTGGACTCCATGGGACCCTTGCTCTTCTGCACTTTCTTAATCTTCTGGGGAGGGAAATGAAAGTCAGAAAACTCTCCTCGACGTTTCTTACTCATAGGGTCATTGCCTCCTTCCAATTCCCAAGTGAGGTCAGTTATGGGAATGGTTTCTGTCAAAGTCTCCGATATCTTTTTTAGGTTGTGGCAGTATTTTGAAGGATCATATTTCATAATGTTACTCAAAGTCAAGGAAAAAGCAACAGCACCAAGTTTCAGAGAAACCTACCAATCTGGTGAAACAGGAAAAATGTTACTAAATCTTGAACAAGTCCTTTGTTTCATCGACTTTCAATTTCCTATCATCATAGTAAGCATCTAGGGTCTATAAGTTGAACTATACCATATCCAAAGCTAATTCAATACCATTATCAGTTGAGAGAAATCACTTCAATGATAAACATTATAGCAATCTGATGTGTACACACACTGTCTGCACAGAAGCACAGGATGCCTGCTTTTGAAAGTATCAGATAACTGACTTCATGGAATAGACATTAGAATTTGCTCACCTTGGGTTCCATATGACTTCTCCATACACGATTTTCTGGCTTATTGGCCTATTTTTTACCTAGTATCTTCTTTTCAGAACTACTTTATAAGTTTCTTATAAAACTACCTCAATTTCTCATAAGTCTTCTCAGTGTCCCTGCACTGCTCCATAGCAAAGGCTTGTAAATCCATAAGTACTAAGAATTTTTTTAAAGACAGAATCTTACTACATAGCCCTGGTTGGCTGGAACTTGCCATGTAGACGAGGCTAGACTTGAATTCACAGAGATATCTGCCTCAGCTTCCCGAGTGCTGGGACTAAAGGTATGTGCCACCATGTTCAGCTTGTAATAAGATTCATACATTAATAAATGAAACTGTTTCCTTGGCAAGCATTCATATCACTTAATTGCATAAAACTGCACATCACTCATTATTCTCAATGTGATTTATATATGTAGAAGAATTAGAGTTTACCTTGAGAGAAAGAGGTAACATGCTGAAAACAATTAAAAATTTATCAATAGAGGCGATGAAGATATTTTACCATTACTCTGGGAAATAATAATTATGGTGAAATGCTGACCAAAGGATATTTTATGTTTATGTTGATTCTTAAGGTGAAGAACGGGTAAGACTCTTCCAAATTTACTCACAACCCAATTCTAAAAGACAAAACAAAGGACTTATAATTGTCATAAATATAAATGAAATAATAATACATAAATGTATTTTTTTAAATTGAACTCACAATGGACTATTGGTACTGTGGAGGTTAGTTTTTGACAATAAAATAAAAGGTCTCAAAAAAAAGTATGAGGAAACAAAAATGAAAGAAAATTCCAACTATATCTTGGAAGTATTCTAGACACACACGCACATACATGCACATACACAGAGCTATTAAAACTGTGGCCATGGTCTGGATGTAGTGGGGCACACCTGCAATCCTAGCACTCAGGAAGTAGAGGCGGGAGCATTAAAAGCTCAAGGTCATCCTCAGTTAAGTATCAAGTCTGAGACCAGCTTGGGATATAGGAGACTCTGTCTAGAAAGAAAGGAAAGGAAAGAAGGAAGAAAGTGGGGAGGGGGAGGGAAGGGGAGGGAATGAGAGAAAGCATCCATTGTGATGGCATATGTAAGACCTGTACACCATGAAGCCAGCCGAAACCCCAGCAAGAACGGGGTAAGGATTCAAGAAGTCCCACCCCTAGCTGAGAAACAATTGGCAATTGATGACTCCTAGGAGAGGAAGAATTAGTTTTCTTCAGGGACATGGCCACTAAAAGGTTACTAATACTCTAGTAGAGGATCCTAAATCTATGCACATATAGGTACGTACTCAATGGGTTCAGTGGGTTAAAAAAAAGGTAATAAATTATAATTATGTTGGGAGGCAAAGTAGTGCTGGGGTTAAGACAGAAATTGGAGAGGAAGGAATAAGAAATGGATTTATCAAAATACATGCATGAAATCCTAAAACAACAGTAACAATAAAAACACAAATAGTTCTGAAGCAAATAAGAAAAGCAATCTTGGGACCTGCCAGTCTGTATTACCACCTGTGTCCTTAGGAAGAGCCCCTTCCTGCTATATGTAAAGTGTGGGGAAGATGTACAAATGCATGTTGAAAATTAAAAACAAGCAAAACCTTCGACCTGTATGCTATCTGTTCCAAAGTGGAGAGAAAGCGTCAGCTTTGGATGTCACACACCTACAAACATGAGCTCTCAGAAGATATGGCAGACAAAGTTTACTGAAGGAAACTCACTTTATGTCCTGGTACCTCTGTGCCAGGCACAGCTTTCATATGGAAATCTACTCCTCCCATCTTTTCCAATAAGTTGGTGTTGACAGTGGTTGGTTTTTCTTTTTTTGCCTTGGCTTCTTCTCTTTCTTGAGCTAATCTGTATTAATTGAAGGGCAAGTAAAAGCAAATCAACCATGAAAAATGTTTAGGGGTGCCATTCAGGTAACCCTGAGTGAGTACCAAAATGTCATTATAGCATTAGAAAACAAAACACTTCTTTAAAAGCATAATTGCTTATACTATTTTCTAAACACACGAAACACTTTCATTGTAGAATGACGAGAAAGCATTGAAAAGCAAAACAAACCACGTATGTCTTTAATCTCACGTTGTTAACACTTGTCTACATCAGCTTCCATTCTTCTCGCAAACAATTACAATGTACCCTCCCACGCCTGTGCTCTGCTACATGAGATGCCTCAACTCTCCTTCATGGCAGATAGGAGACCACAAACCATAAGCTCCACTGATATAAAAAAAATTATTTTATATGATATATAATGATATATTCTTTTATTTATCCATTTATTTATTGATTGATTGATTATGTCTGGCTGGTGTCAAATCACGTAGGCTAAGCCATCTATCATGACTACATATCCAATTCTTTCATCCACATATTCTTAAATATATTTTATTCTGAAAAAGAGTTGAATCTTTTCCCTTAGAAAAATTAGTTTTGACTAAGAAAGCTCTAACAGTTGTTATATAATCTTGCTTTGAAATCACATGCAGAGGGGCTGGAGAGATGGCTCAGAGGTTAAGAGCACTGACTGCTCTTCCAGAGGTCCTGAGTTCAATTCCCAGCAACCACATGGTAGCTCATAGCCATCTATAATGAGATCTGGTGCCCTCGTCTGCCCAGCAAGCATACAGACAGACAGATCACTGTGTACATAATAAATAAATAAATAAATCTTAAAAAAAATCACATGCAGAATTATTATGTCTCTGAATGGCCCCATTGGTTCATGTATTTGAATTCCTGGTCTCCAGTTAGTAAACTCTTTAGGAAAGATTAGTAGACACTGCCACTGCCTTGCTGAAGGTGGTGTGCCACTGGGCGTGGGCTCTGAGATTTCAAAAGCCTAAGCCATTCCCAGTTGGTTTTCTCTCTGCCTCATGCTTGTAAATAAGATGTAAGCTCTCAGCTACTGCGCTAGCACTAAGCATGTCTGCCTATTGCCATGACTGGTCATGGACTCTAACCCTCTGGAACCATGAGTCCTCAAATTAAATGCTTCATCATGGCAATAGAAAAGTAACCAGGACAATGTCTCATGTATATATCTTCTTTCTCTCTTTGTATGACACTGCACTTAACAATCAAAACCAACAAGTGTAATTCAGTTTAGGAAACTCTACATATTTATAAGACATTCTCATGGATCATCTATAGATAGCAAGAGATAGAAATAGTTTAAATGTCTTTCAGAGTGAAGAGACACTGTGGTAACAGGCACTTCTGATATACAGATAGTTGTTATAGTTGTTACAAAAGGGGGAAAGCCATAGAAGATTGTATTAGAAAGAAGAAATAAATATATATACATGCAATACACATGCACATGTAACAGCACTGAATTCTCTTTCTGTGTGGCTTAGAATGAAAGGAGAGTGGAAAAAGACTTCAGTTCTACTTGCGCTAGTGTCCTCCTTCATTTCTGCTGCTGTGATAAAAATGTCCCAAATAAAAAGCAACCTAGGGAAGAAATGGTTTCTTTACGGTCACAACTCTGGGTTATAGTCCATTGTAGTACACTGCAGGGTAGTTAAGGCATACCCACAGTAAAGAACAGAGAGAGAATAAATGAACGCATACATACTCCTCAGCTACCTTTCCCTACAGTCTAAGGCTTCAAACTGAGGAATAGCACCATCCGCTTCCAGGTTAGGATTTCCCAAATCAATGAAATAAATCAAGGCAATCTGCCACAAACAACCTACAGTAAGTCAACCTGATGTAGACAATACTACATTAAAATTCATTTCCCAGGTGGTTCTAGGTTGCATCAAGTTGTGAAACTAATCATGAAAACTAGTAATATTTTCAATAATTTCAAATTAGTTAGGCAAACTTATAAAAGCAATTATACTATAAAGAAAATGGGTTTAAATACACGCAGAGAAAATCTTACCTGTGTAAAAAGCTTTCTTTTGCTAGCTGAATTTGTAGTGTTCCACCTTTCCATTTTGTTTTGTTTAAAATAGACATACCTATACAGTAAAGAATTGCTTAAGTTCATTTCAGTGCAAAACTGTATTTCAGCACCTTTTCCCCCTTAATTACTTAGTACTAGGAAAAATAGGTTTATTAGTGACAAAGAGACACCTACAATGTAGAAAAATGTGAAGCAGAGAAAAAGAACTTAGGCTTTCTGTCTTATTCTGACCAGTTAGTAGTTTTCTCCCTCTTCTTTTAAAAAAAGATTTATATTTATTTCAAGCATTTTATTTCATGTGTGTGTGCATGTTAATATGCTCATTTATGTGTGAATACCTCTGAAGGCCGAAAGAGGGCATGAGATCCTCTGGATCTGGAGTCACAAGTGACTGTTAGTCACCCATGTGGGTGCTAGGAAGTAGACTTGGGTCCTCTGTAACAGGAGCAAAAATTCTTAACTATTGAGTCATTCCTTCAGTCCCTGCTTGAGGTTTCTTTCTCTCAGTTACTTGAAGGATGACAGAAAAAAATAATATATAAACTGTAAAGCAAAACTTATGTGCAAATTGTTTATAGACTCATTTTAGGAACTTCTGGTGAATAACTATTTATTTACTATTTTGCTATTTTCTATACTATAAATAAACAATGAAATCTTTTCAGGGTGAATGAGAGTACATTTTGGGATCCTGTAGCATTATCTTTCACCTCAATCCAGTCACCATCACAAAGCATGTACAAACACACACATTAGCTAGTGACTGAAACATGCGTCTGTTGTGCCGTAGTGGTTGATTTTTCTAATATCTATTGTCAGCTTCCTTAATGTAACCACTAACAAAATCTTCCATGCAGGTAGATATTTTACTGTGTTCTAATGTACTATTCAATCCTTACAGTAACATTACAAGTTAAGGCACTGTATCTTTTCATTTGCTGGACTGATAAGTTTAAATAAACTACCTTATATATACTCGCACCAAAAATGTTTGCAAATGTAATTATAAAAGACTGATTATTTTCTCCCAATGGTATGTGTCTTTTACTTGCTTTTCAGTGCCTTTTTCTTTTTCGACTTCCAAGAAATCAGAATACATTAACGGACATCAACAGAATGATAAATCATCTCCCCCATTTTAATCATTGACAGCTAATATTGACCCATATCTTTACTAATCTCCTAGTAATAGATGTCATAGTTTCAAAGATAGGGTCTGACAATGTCATATTCTAGTGTCCTTTCATAACAGGTCTTAAAGACAAAAGATTAGCTGCCCAAGAAAAGAATGGACTTAGGAGAAGTGTGGCATAATGTCCAGTGGGATAAGTATAATAGGCAATTTCTATGAAAGTTTGGTCCTTTGTTTAAATTATTTGAAAACAGTAATTTCTGCGCAAGGCTACTAGCATGTGATACTAGATCTTCTGACACTAACTGAATGAAGTGAAACATGAGATATATGGCCACAGAATTCTCTTGATCATGGTTGCCAATGTACACAACTCATAAGTGACTAGCGAGGCTTAGATATGGAACCAAAGTCATTTCAGTCACACAACCACACCGAAAAATAGAATAAAAAGTACATGATGATCTTACATTTTTTCAGGTCCGCTTCTGTTATTTTGATGTTAACATATGCAAAGACCTTCTGTGAATTTCCTAAAAAAGAAAATTTGGCTGATTTAATTCATATCCAGAGAACAATGTAAATCTCAATAGTTTTTGTTTTTTATGAGAAGACTGCCTGGCTTCGAACTCAGATAGCAGCCTGCCTTGGCTTCCTTAGTGCTGGGATCAAAAGTGTGCACTACCATGTACAGCCCTAAAAATTGTTCCAAGTTTTAAAAGTTTATAAACACTTATTCTTTGAAAAAATACTTTTTGCACACCAGACCAAAGACTTAATTTTTATAAAACACAAAGTTTTTTTTTAAAATAAAACGAGTATAAAAAAAACCCTCGAGTAATCAGTTAAGACACATCTTGACTGTATGCTAGTGACGTTCTACTCAACAAGAGACTTAATGATAAAATGTTAACTCCTAAAATTCAAAGTAAAGATGTTTTGGAAATTTAAATGTTTTATCATTTTTCTGTTCCAAAATTAATTTTTATATGCAATACTTCAAGGAGGCCATATATCACTTTCAATGTTCAGTGCTAAAATTCAGCTCTAGAGTTGCTTTCTTTTGTAATACCTGCCCTGAGTTGTATATATTCAGTTAATGGTTATAGATTTACCTTGGTCATCTTTCCGAGTGATGATCTCCACATTAGACACTTCTCCAAATCTGCTGAACTGATTTTTTAAGTCTGTCTCAGAAATGCCTTGTCCAAGCCCACCTACAAAGAGGCGCTTCATTTCTCTGTCGGCTTTCACGAATACTGGGCATCTATCTGGAAAAGTAATTTTGTGTAGAAAATACTTAAGAGCTTTTCACAAATGTAACACAACTCTTTCCCCTGAAACTTCTGTGCCAATCTGGTCTTATGGAACTACGCCTCGCTATTTGTATTCTTCAGATTTTATAAAAGGAAATTTTACAAAGGCCCTACATTCACGATCTCAATGAACACTTTGGAACTGCACCCACCTGCACAGCGCGCTCGCGCGCACACACACACCCCGATCTTTTCTCTGTATACAACACAACCACAGTTACTTTATCTTACCCTTTTCATTTTCTTTTTCACAGTATCGGGTGTTCCCGCCCTCCCACCCCGTGATTCGTTTGTACATTTATTTTAGCAGATACTGACAAAATAGTAAGTCAAAGGCTAAAACTATCTCCATCCTAGAGCTCCATAGTCATAACAGAGATAAAGTCTGCAGCTACAACAGTACAGCATAATACAAGTGTCCCCAAAGCACTGCTCAGGCAGAAGGAGGGGAACTAAAGTTATACGTTCAACATTTTTTCCCTACTGCGTGGTTCTTCACTGTTCAGAGGGGCGGGAGAGGTTAAGACTTCTCCAGAGCCACTTAGAAAATGCCAGTGGTGAAGCAAGGATCGGACCCTCCGAGAAGTCCCAAGCTAGGAGAGGAGAGGCTAGGCCCAACAGCCCATCACTTCTCACACGAAAACACGCTCAAGAGGCTGCCCCTCAGCACTATCGCAGCGTAGCCCCCAACCTCTAATTACACGTGCCAGCAGGCGCACTTTCTTTTCTTTCCTGCAGGGTCTCCAACCCGGTCTCCTAAGGTTCCGTTTCCACGCAGTTCCCGAGGGTTCTTTATTTCATCTGCCTTCATTCTAACTAACGTTCCGCTACCTTCTCTTCCACGTCTGTAAAAGAGCCGAGAAAAAAGTTCCGTAATTCCTACAGAGAAGACATGCCGCCAGGGGAAGCCCGACTTCCGGGTCAAGGAAGGCGGAAGTGGGAAAGCGGAACAATAATAAAGAGACTCTTTTCCCCGTGCTTCCCGAGACCGCCCCCTCAGTGACGAATGGGCTCGGGCCGCTCCAAGGCAGCTTGAGGGGGCGGGCGGCCGCTGAAGCTCGACGTTCGGTCTGGAACGAACCACCTCCCCGAAGCGTCGGGAGTGTCTAGCCACCAGGCGCCTCCTTCTGAGGGACGCCGGGATCTAGAACGGAGGTTGAGGGTGGGGCGGATACGCGTCGCCAAGCAGCCTCTCCCCCGCGAGCTCGCGAATGGTCCGCGCCTGGAGTGCGCGCGCGCGGCTTGAAGCTCCCGGCGAGCGAGGCGCCCGGACAGACCTGTGGGGCGCAGCTTCCCCTGTCTTGCCGCGCTCCGGGTGCCATGGACTCTGAGACCCGCCAACTGCACGCCCTGGAGGCGGAGGTCCTGGCGCTGCAGCGGGAGTGCACTATGCTGCCAGAGCCCTGGGAGAAGACGTCCGGAGCCGGGTATGTGGCTCCTGTCCCTCACCTCGGGCCCACGCGTCGTAGCACCCGGCAGACTTGGCAACCTCCTGATAGCTCGGGGCTCCGACTGGCTGCACTGTTCAGGGGTCCTGAACAGTGTAGTGGGAGACCTCCCGAAATGTCAGCTTGAGTCAGTATCGATTCTGTGAGGACAGTGACCTCAGAATGTGAGCCCTGCGTTTGGGGTTCATGGCTTGATTGTAATCAGCCGAAAATAGTTTTCTTAAGGGTTAGTTTTGCTCGGTTGATGACAATCAGTAGGAAAGTCTTTAAGAAATCTCGTCTTCGGGAAACAGTATTTAGTTGGGCTATTTTTATAGTTTTGCAGATATTCTTACTCAGGAATTGAGTGGTCAGGAATTCGCTCCACTTCACTTCAAGCTTATGATCCTCCTTCTTCAGCCCCCACCCCCAGCGGTGGGGTTATTACCTGAGCCGCCAAGCTTTGCTCTAGTTGGCATCCCCTAACTCTGGTTTCATGGATTTGTTTTTGTGGGTCATCTAACTATAGTAAAGTGTCTTGATCATTTTGTATTATGCTAATAACGTAAGGGTTGGGGGTATATAGCCCTGTGGCAGGGCAGCCTAGTATGGACAAGAATCAGACACGGGACTGGTGGTGGGGATGGGGTGGNGGGTGGGTGGTGGTATAGTTAATGACAGAAATGTCGTCTGAAAAATAGCTTAGGTGAAATAAATTGGAAAGTGTGATGATTCTCTGATTAGGTGATGCTGTTAACCCCTGTTTAAAGGTAATGAACCTGAGGGCCAGAGAGTTAAATAGGAAAATCCAAAGTCCAAGCATTCTCTTCAATTCAAAGAGAAAAAGAAGGAAGCCTGGAATTAACAGTGATTAAATATCTTAAACCTGAAAACAAACTACCTTTATTTTATTAGGTATAATTTGGTACACTTGCAGAGAATGGGATTTTCCTGTGTTGAAAAGAACCTTTGGAGTGCAGGAATTTGTGGAGAAGTCTTAAAATAAAATGAGAGAAAGTTGTAACTGATGAAAGAAAAAGAATTGTGCCCTGGCCTATATGTATCCTCTTCCACAAGCAACAATGTGAGACACATATTGGAAGTTTAGGATTACTTATGAGTTGATGAGACCACCAGACTGACTCCACTCCCACTTACCAAATTAGAATTTGTATTTTATCAAGACAGCCTGTCCCTATACCCTTTGTATGCACACTTAAAAGTCTGAGAAACAAAAGCTGGGTGGTGGTGCACACCTTTAGTCCCAGCACTTGGGAGGCAGAGGCAGGCAGATCTCTGAGTTTGAGACCACCCTGGTTGAAGAGTGAGTTCCAGGCCAGCAGGACTGTTAAACGGAAAACTCTGTCTCAAAAAACCAAAATCACTGTTTCTTACCATAGGGGAAAATAGTTTCTTTACTCACCACAAGATGGCGATATAATACAGTAGATTGTTTATGTAGAATTCGCAGTAATATAGTTGAAAGTTAGAAGAATTTAGATCAGGGAAAATATTAAATGTCATTCCAAAATGTATGGATTTAATGTGATATTTTTCTCACTATGGTGAAGGAAGGTTGAGGCCTGTGTACCAAGCTACTTAATTTTTAAAATGATTATTGCATGTGTATTGTGTGTGAGTGATGGCACGTATATGTTGTGGCATATATGTGGAGGATAGCGTATAGAACAGATACTTTCAAGTGTCATTTCTCTCCTTCCAATGGGGATAAAACTTCTGTATCAGACTTGGGCAACAAGTACTTTTACCTACAAAGCCATCTTGCCAATCCTCCAAAATGCTTTTAAAATGATCTTAATGGTTGAAAGGATTGGCAGCTGGAATAAAGTTGTTTAGTTATATCTATGTGCCCACACTGATTCCAAGATTGCATACCTTCAGATCCTGACTTTGCTATTGGCTGAGTGATCTTGATTTAGTAATTGCCTCTTCCTGTGCTTCAGATTTTCTCATGCTAAAATTTCTTTTGCTTAATTGCTTCCTCTGCTACATTTACTAGAAATGATGAGGTATATTCCTTTTCTTTAATTTTTTTTAGTTAGCATACAAAGTAGTTGATATCATCATGGCATCTTCTTACATATATGCTGTTATCTTTTGCTCCCATCCATTCTCTTTCAGCATCCCCCAAAGCTGGTTCTCTTGCACACACACACACAACACACACACACACACAAACACACGGTGAGGCGGAGAATGAGAATTTTAAATCTGGGTGAGAAAACAAATAGTATTCGTCCTTTTGGCTTATTTCATTTCATATGATTTCCTGTTATCTCCATTTTCATGAATTTCTGAAATGTTCTTCCCCCCCCGCCCCATCTGTCTCTGAGTAGAGTCGATTAGTAGAGTTGATTTTTTTCATACCATTTTACTTGAAAGTCCCTAAGATCAAAAAACTTGAGAAAGTCCTGTTCTCTGACTGCATGTATGTCTATGTACTCTGTGTGCCTAGTGCCCATTAGAGACCAGAACAGGGCATCATAGCCCCTAGAACTGGAATTAGACTTATAAGCCGCCATAATTGGGTCCTCTGGAAGAACTGCCAGTGTTCTTAGCCTCTGAGCCATCTCTCTAAGCCCCACCTTCAGTACTAGGGTTAGAACCTAGAGGACAATTTGTATAGTAAGTAACTATTTCTGATATTTGCTTTTCAGGAAATCGTTTCAAAAATTTCCCCAGTCAAATTCTGAGGGATGGGAATCCTCGAAAGACCTGAAAAGCCAGCTTGGACATTTAAAATCTGAACTTTCTTTCCTAAGTAAACTTACTGGCATCAATATAAAAAATTATTCCAAGATGGAGGACATTACAAACACTGAAGTGATGGAAATGGGTAAGTATTATTTTTTAACCTGGATGTGATTTTTAAAATTTATATTGATTGTGAGTTGGGGCGGGGTACACATGTCACAGTGTGCTTGTGGAGAGCAGAGGACAGTTTTCAGGGGTCTCTTCTCTTTCCACCTTGTTGAGGCAAAGCCTGTCTTCTAGTGTCTGCATAACACTCCCCAGGCTCTATGGCTCCGCTTGCAGATCTCTTCCTCCTTTTTTCCCCTCATATATTCCAAGGATCTAATGTAGGTCCTAATGCTTACAAGGCAAAAGCCCTACCAGCTGACCAAACCCCTAACCCTATTCTTACTCTTTACTTAAAAAAAAAATCTGTTCATATTTAAAAAATACTGAAATTAAAGTATCGTTGGGGGGGTGAATTTGCTGTGAATTCATTCCATTTAGCAAATGGCTCAATGGGAAGCAAATTATTTCAGAGATGATTTTCACTAAAAGATTTCCAGCCTACAGTACCTTCTTTTTCTTTTAATAATTCTATACTTGAATAATAATTATTAAGTGACATGCTGGTTTCTACATTACGCAAAGGCATGATACACATATATTAAAATGAGATGTGGCATGAATGCATTTTGGGGAATAAGTATTCAAAGGAAAGAGGAATTTTTTTATTGTTTATTTTCTTTGGGTGGTGGCATATAGATTTTTTCTCTTTTGTATTCCCATGTATTCCCAATTTTCTAGAAAAAATAAACTTTATTACTGCAATGAAAAAAATTGGCCTATTCAAATTTAAAAAGCACTCAAAGTTTATTATAATGTGTATATATGTAATTCATATATGTATTGTATACTTTCATAATGAAAAAAGCAAAGTTTAGACTAAAATCACAGTATTTATGTGGGCCTAAGCATCTTATTTGCAAATTAAAGTGATCTATGTTATTTCTAAGATTTCATTCAAGATTCATCTTTTACCACATTTTGACTTTTTATTACTTTTTAAAAATTACATTTAGGGGGCTGGAGAGATGGCTCAGCAGTTAAGAGCATTGCCTGCTCTTCC
>LOJH01045399.1:1082-14686 GCA_001685095.1 Ellobius talpinus
TTTCCATTTTCTGGTGTCTTCTTCAATTTCTTTCTTCAGAGATTTAAAGTTCTTTTCATACAGGTCTTCCACTTGTTTTGTTAAGAGGTACTCTGAGATATTTTATGTTATTTGTGGCTATGGGGAAGGGTAATGTTTCTCTGATTCTTTTCTTAGTCAATTTATCATCTGTTTAAAGGAGGGCTACTAAATTTTTTGAGTTAATTTTGTATCCTGATATATTACTGAAGGTGTTTATGAGTTGTAGAGAGTTCCTTGGTAAAATTTTTGGGGTCACTTATGTAAACTATCATAATCAGCAAATAGTGAGAGTTTGACTTCTTTTCTGATTTGTATTTGCTAGATCTCCTTTTGATGTTTTATTGCTTTAGCTATAACTTTAAGTGCTGGATTGAATAGATATGGAGAGAAGGGACAACCTTATCTTGTTCCAGATTTATGTAGGATCACTTTGAGTTTCTATCAATTTAGTTTGAAAATTAGGAAACAACCCTCCTCAAGACCCAGTAATACCACTTTGGGGTATATATCCAAAGGATGCTTAATCATGCCACAAAGAAATATGCTCAACTGTGTTCATAGCAGCATTGTTTGTCATAGCCAGAACCTGGTAACAAACTAAATACCCCTCGACTGAAGAATGGATATTGAAAATGTGGTACATTTACATTACACAATGGACTACTACACAGCAGAAAAAATAGCAACATCTTGAATTTTACAGGAAAATGGATGGAGCTAAAAAACATCATTTTGAGTGAGGTAACCCAGAAACAGAAAGACAATTATCACATGTNACAACCCTCCTCAAGACCCAGTAATACCACTTTGGGGTATATATCCAAAGGATGCTTAATCATGCCACAAAGAAATATGCTCAACTGTGTTCATAGCAGCATTGTTTGTCATAGCCAGAACCTGGTAACAAACTAAATACCCCTCGACTGAAGAATGGATATTGAAAATGTGGTACATTTACATTACACAATGGACTACTACACAGCAGAAAAAATAGCAACATCTTGAATTTTACAGGAAAATGGATGGAGCTAAAAAACATCATTTTGAGTGAGGTAACCCAGAAACAGAAAGACAATTATCACATGTACTCACTCATAAGTTTTTTTAACATAAAGCAAAGAACACCAGCCCACAAGTCACAATCCCAGAGAACTTAGGCTACAATGATGACCATAAGAAAGTCATACATAGATCTAATCTACATGGGAAGAAGAAAAAGACAAGATCCCCTGAGTAAATTGAGAGCATAGGGACCTTGGGGGAGGGTTAAAGTGGAGGGGAAAGTAAAAAAGAAAAAAATATAGTATTTTAATTGTTTTAATGTGATATTTCAGATATTATCTCCAATCTAGACTGCACAATTAGCTAGTAGAACTGCCCTATGTCTCTATTTTAAATCACATTGTGGATGCTGTCACTTCTCTGCACTTGTATTTTCTGCTGCTCAAATTAGCACATATACTGCTTTTCATTAGTATGTGTGCCTAAAATCCAGAGAATGCAATGAGCTAGGTTATGTAGTGACACAGATGAGGAAATCCCACCAATGCTTATCCATAATCACTTCTGAGACATATTTATGCTTTACCACACTGGGTAAGTAATGATTTTATTCTTAGACCACAATTATGCTTACCAAGTTGCTCAAAGGATAATATATTTTAGAAACTAAAGAAGTAGATAACTTTAAATATCAGATTAGAAAACTATTATATAAAGTTTATCCATAAAATTTCTTGAATGTGCAAATTGCATACGAACAGTCTCTCCGGTTTTCATGCTAAGTTGGTTTTTGTTGTTCTTGGTATTGTTGTTTTGTTTTTCTGGTGTTTGAGCCCACAGCATTTATCTCTTGTCCTGGACTTATCTTTCTGATGATTCTGGTACCTGAGGTCAACTGTACTCCAGAAATAGCATGTTTCAGAAGTGAATGATTAATGAATGTCAAATTACACACCACACCATTCTGTGGTTTTATTATGCATTGTTGGTACACTCTCATAGCATCCTGTTGTCCTACTCAAGCAATGAATGATCTAGTTGTTCAAGAGATAAAAGCCCAATATAATACCTCTCAGATAGTCATTTGGCAACAATCTCAGTTATCAATTGTCTTGCATGGTATTGCTGCAGGTTGTTCCACTTAGTAATAACAACCCCATGCCAGGGTTAGTGATTTTGGCAACCTGGATGTGCTAAACAGATCTAAATTAATTGACTTTGCTAAATTCTTCTGTTACTGTGATAAGTAAGTATGATCAAGACATCTTGTAGAACAATGAGTTTAAACCTGAAGAAAGTTACTTGTGCTTAAGTTTCAATGGAATATGTGTTGCCATGACAGTGAGAGGTAACAGCCAGCAGCAATATGATAGCAGGATCAGAAAGCTGAGTACTCTCATCTTGAACTTTAAGCTTTAATCAGAGAAATAGAGCTAGGTAGGAGTGACTGGAATTTTTAATTTTTCAAGGCTTGCCCCTATATATTGCCCCTAACATATTTTCTTTAGCAAGGCCATGCCTCATAGACATCCAAAACAGCATGACCTCCTGATGGGGTTAAGTGTTCAAATGCCTGAGACTCTGGAGGACATGTCTCATACACACTAACATAGTGCTTCCTTCAAATGAAAACTTGATACCAATTCTCAACTTAATAAATGAGCAAACTGGGACACACACTGAGTTTCTAAAATATTTAATCTATTAAAAATTTTAAAAGTTTAAAAAGTTCCTTACTAGCATCACTGTTATATTTCAATGCCTGAAAGTTACATTCACAGTGTATGATAAATAGCTGTGATGGAAAGGCTTCAACTGAATGAACAGTTCAGGAGGAAGGTCAGCTTTCAGTATCATTGGGTTTAACAGAGTCTATCTGCCAGAGATAAAGGCATACTATTTTACACTGTATTTAAACAAGCTAGATAAAACAAGAGAGAAGAGACAGAAGAAGATGTCGGTAGAAAACAATAGACAATGAAATAGATCCAGAATATAAATATTTGTCATACCTGTTTTAATATTGGATGAGGTATGAACACAATCATCATTAAACTATAAAACTTTATGAAATCTAGAAGAACAGAAGTGCAGTCTCTGTACTGATTTACTCTTGTCACTTTCTATGTACAGAAGATTTGAGTAGATAAAAAGGATGTGCTATAATTTTTTTCTGAGCAGAACTGTTGAAGGGCTTATGTTCTTTTGGCATGGCATGGGATTTTTCCTTCATTCATTGAAGAGAACAACAATGCTTATAAATTTTCTGCATTGGCAGAAAGATGGCAGACTTGTTTCTGCCTCCATCTGGGAAACTTAGAGGATGGGGGAATGGAGCAGCTACTTGACTGGGCAGCTGAGTGAAGAATAATTAGCTTTAGGAAGTGTTTGACATTTTAGGAGGGTCAGTCTACCTTAGGAGTCAGATTGTGCACTGATCAGAGGCCACTGCTGTCCAAACCTGCTGTGACAGTGGAACATTACAACTTTCCTATTTCCCTGAACTTGCTTTGCTCCATCTGCTTCAACTTCCCTGTAGGTACAGACTTAAGCTAAAAAGATGAAGATGGATGGTATAAGGAAAAGCCAGCATCTCCTCTCCTGCCACAGGCCAATAAGCAGCATGTCTCAAAAGGGATAGCATGCTTTTCAAATTTGCTGAGATGTTTGAATTCCTGTGAAAAGTATAAACATGGACTCACTACACTAAATTGTTGCCGGTTGAAACTGTGATTGTGAGAATGCATATAAAAATATATTCATGTATATTCCCAACAAAAAGTGCAAGAACAACTGTATTTCCAGCTGAAATTAAGGTAGAACTTATTATTAAAGAAAAATTAAAGACAAAATGATAAAATTTTAAAGGTATTTTCTAATTCTCATAATAAATCCCACTTGATCAAGGAACAGTCAACCAAACATTTGTTGTTTGAACAATACAAATACAACAATATGTATGCTTACAAGATCTATGACTTTTATTTTCTAGACAGGGTTTCTCTGTTGTTTTGAAGCCTGTCCTGGAACGTTCTCTGTAGACAAGGCTAGCCTCGAACTCTTAGAGATCTGCCTGTCTCTGACTCCCAAGTGCTGGGATTAAAGTCATGTGCCACTACTGCCCAGCTATCTATGACATCTTACAGGAGTCCCTGAAATTCAGTTGTGTAGTGAAATAGTGAAATATCTGTTTTATTCTTCAATATCACCTCTAACTAAATCTCAGCTCTCCAGTGAAGGACAGTACATTATGGTCAATATAAAGTGTTTCCACTTTCCAAATAAACCTTTACCAAGCACTTAAAGTTATTTTATTCAGTCTTTCCAAATCATAAGCTCATAGTTCTGTCTCATTTACATGTTTGTCCTTCCTTGACTGTGTTCTGCTGCAGGAATTTAGGAAGTAGTTGGTTTTATTTTATTTATTTGATGATTTGTAACTCATTTCAACTCAATAGTGTTTATGTGTGTGTGTGTGCTCACAATCCCTCCAGCATATTGCTGAGGTGTTTGTGTTACATAATGTGTTCTTCCATGACCAAATTTAAGTATATTATATTCTTCTCTGTGAGCTCACAAGTTACCTTCGGAGATGTGATCACAGCTATCTTGTGAGAGCTTCCTTCCTGCCAAATCACAAAGAGTGGGAATTCGAAGCACTTCTCTTTCATGGCCTGACCAGCCTGCCAGGAATTCCTTATATTTGCTGGATGGGACAACATTGATCCATGGTTGCCGCTGTGCTTTGAATTTGTGTGTCTCCTTCACATTGTATCCCATAAGAAAGAAATGATGTGATTGTGCTAAAATATCAGACATTTTCAAACATGATTAGATGGTGAAAAGCGCACTCATGAATGAATGAGTGATCTAGTACATTCATTTTACAGAATGCTATGTTGCTTTGGTCAGGTGTGGGTAAAGCAACAAGGTGAAATTTTGCAAACATCAGGAAGCCCCAACAAACATCAATCATGATATATAGTCTATTCAACTTTAACAGACATTTGACTATTTATGAGTCATTCATCCTATCATTTCTATTCCCTCCCAGGAAACTTCCCTAGGACACTTCTTATTCCCAACCACACACTCAAGACTCAAGTTTTCATCTCTTGTTCTTTGATATTTATTGGTGAGTGTGTGTGTGTGTGTGTGTGTGTGTGTGAACGATTGCATGAATATATAAATAAAATTCGCTGAGTCAATTTTGGTTGTTGAGTGTATATAGTGTCAGGACTTACATTGGACAACCAATAAGAGGGCTCATTCCTGAGACAGGCTAATTTTTCTTCTCTCAGTATTACCTATTTGTCTGTAGTTATTTTTCTAGGGATGAGACCTCAAAAGAATTTCCCATCCAGTTTAATAGGTCAATTGAGCTTTTATTATTTGACAGGAACAAAATAAAAACTATATTCTCAATGCAAAATAAAGACATTGCAAGTGTTATTTGTCCTCTACTTCTAACCTAATGCAAATGCAGTACAAATGGAGATAACTTTCGAAAAATGGACAGGATAAAATCATTTTGTTTTTAAAGTAGTAAACCATAAAAATTATGCATATTATTGGAATATGCTTTTAAATATTTCAAAGCACTGTGCCACCAAGCAATTTAAGCTTCATTGTGCAAAATTTTATTTGTGGCTAATTCATACATGCACACACACATACTGCTTTTAGGATATTATAGACTGTAACAAACATCTATTTCTTTACTAGAGATATGATTTCATGGTCAAAACCTTAACATACAAATGTGAGGCCTTAAGTTTGGATCTTCAGAACCAAGTTAAGGCAGGTCACAGTGTTGGTATCTGTCATCTCAAAGCTCCTATGAAAAGATGGGTCCATGGAGCAAGAGAAACCCTGAAAACTACAGGTGAATTGATCTGGCATACACTGCTGCAAAGATGAGACCTTGAGTAGAACAAGATGGAAAGAGAGAGATGTGCTATCAAACACACACCTTAAATCACACATGATTATTCTTACAGAATTAAGCACGCCATTCATGATTCTTTGTATGCATTATCAAAGAGTCTTGCTGTAAAATTAACAGATATGAATATGTCACAAAAACAAAGCAACTATGTATGTATATATTGAATAAGCTACATATGTTATATAGATGCTTGTATGTATATCACAAATATATAATATATGTTAGATTTGTTCAATTATAACAGTAGCCAATGAGTTACATTAAAGTCCTCACTAAACTGTAAAAAAATATTGTAATAAAAACAAGAAAAAATACAATCACAAAATGAACATTTTACTTAAAAGAGAGAATCTTTGTACAGAAGGAAGGTTGTGAACATAAAATCAAGGCTCCCAAGCAAATCAAAAGAATTTTTAACTGTTCAATGTTTAATTGTTTATATACATGTTAAATTTTTATATAAAGAAGGACAAAAAGATGAATGAATATGATTTTTCATATCAGGTATGATTCCATGTCAGAGAACCAAAAATATTAACTTAGTTGTTTTTAATAGAAGATAATTACTTTCATTTATAGAAAAAATTGAATGCTCAATTTTGACTTTTGTTCAAATAAAATACTTGTGCAATTGCCACAGACTGGAGTTTTTGCCATTGACATTGTTTAGGTTTTCTCTTTTCATTAGGGGGCTGAAAATAAAATAATAGACTGCTTTCACCACAAAGGGCAAAACATGTTATTTCAAATGTTTAGAACATCGTTTCTCACTATTTCATGAAGTATTAAAGTGAGAAATGGCCCTTGCTTTTGTTATGCTGACTTTGTAACTTACAGGTTTGAAGGGCTTGTTCATCGTGGCTTCAACAGTTTCTCATTTCCAACAGATATTCCACATGTCTTGCTGCTATCATAGATCAGAATTCTAATTCCTATCCATATCACTTGTACCTGGATGACTAATTACACTTTGACCTCTTCAGTTACCTGATTCTAGTTCTTCATGTATGTGTATTGCTTGGGTTCTTTGAATTAATGAAATGAAATTCTGTTGGGAAAATATTCACAAAAAAATGTAAGCCAAATTTATAATATAAATGTCTAGTTTGACATTTATAGCAACAACAAACCTAAAGTAACCTAATAGTGTCATTAAATAGCAAATAAAATATCTTGTATATGCTAGTAAGTTGATATAGACAGTTGTGAATCAAATGTTTTCTCATACATTTTTTTTTAAAAACTATGATGTTAAAGTTCTTAAAAAAGTATGCAAATTGCAATTATAACTATACAGTTAATGTTCAACTTTAAGAATGTTCTTGGAATAAATTTTCAAGAAAAATGAGATACAATTGATTAAAATGGTTAAAAAGCATTTTTATCAATATTCCAAATTTCTTCCTGAAAATATGGGCTAATTTCTCATTCATCATAAGCATTGACAAATGTCTTTTCCCCAACTCTCAATAGTATGATTGTTTCAAATTTTAAAAAGGCAAAATATTCATAATTAAATATCTGTTTATTGGTTTTTTGGTGATAGTATCAAAGAAATATGATTATGCACATGAATATCTGTATATAATAGGTATGTATGTACTGTTACATATATATGTATAACAATGTATGTAATATATATTCACATTAGAAATTATCTGTTTGATTTTTGTTTACACTGAGTAACATAAATAATAATCTGTTATCAAACATATTGATGATAAATATTTATCTCCTTTACTCTTTTGACATCATCATGATTTATTTATTTTAAACATTAATATAACTTTTTATATTAAATATATTCACACACTGGTTATGGCAGCACACAATGGTAGGATTTGCTGAAGGAGGCAGAGACAGGAGGATCATGAGTTCGAGGCCAGCCTGGGCTTCACATTATTTTAAAAGAAAGGCAATCATGCATAACTCATCTTTCCATCATGTCATGGTATGAAGAATTAAACTAGTACTTTTATTAAAAATGATTGTTTATATATGTATATATCAACAAAACAATAAAAATAATATTGTTTAGTTGTAAAAATAATTAGGTTTTTCTGCAAAAAAAGCCAGTAACAAGTGACAGACACAAAAACTGTCATATTTCAAGATTAAAGACATAAACTGTCTTTATCTTTCATCTACTACTAAATTGATTCAATTTTATTTTGGTGAAAGTAAAACACAGAACTTTCTATTACTGTAGATATTCATGTCATAAAAAAACTCACTCTCATTAAAATTTAGAGCTGTGGTTCCATTGACATTTCTTTTACAAGCTGCTCAATTATCCTCATTGTGTCTTTACTCATTAAATTTTTTTTCACCACAATACCTCCTGATAATGTTAAATTTGATAACACTACATCAAAGTACTTTAACGCTGCTTAGGTAAAATAATCAACCTGGACTCATTTTGTCTCTACCAATGCAGACAGGAGTCCCACAAACAGAGCTGTCAAATGCCAAAGGACCAGGAAGGACTGACAACTGGCTTGTGTCTACTAGGTACTAAATCCAGTGATTTTTTTTAACATTTTATATTTGTTAGTATACTTAGTAAAATACATTTTCCTTGAATTTCGAACAAAATCCTTGTTTCTTAATTATTGTTACTTAAAGATTTGTAAGCTTTTCCTGACATTTAAACACATGTGAATTTTATATCCTAGCTTGCGCTATTTATGCTTGTTCTGACTAGAAATATAAGGGAGACAGAATATAGAAAAATTATTTGACTTAAAAATAAATTCTACTGCATAAAATGTAAGTGAATCATGAAGCAATTAATGTAATTTTTGAAAACAATGATGGAATCGGGTAATCTTCATTATGTGCTTAACTGGGTACAAAATCACCATGAAAACAATCTTCCTGGTATCTACAAGGATGCCACAAAGAGGTATAACTGAACAGGGTAGACATATCCTGGACATGTATAGAACCTGAATGAATGGAAGAGAGTAACTAAGTATTGGCATGCCCCCTCTCTGCTCTTTGTTTAAGGGCGCAATGTGCTTAGCCATATACCAGCTCATAAACTTCCCCATCTTGTTTCACTTGACCCTCTAATGGGAGTTAAATAAAGTCACCTTTTATGAAGTTCCTTAGAGTCAAGGATTTCCTGACATAAATGAGAAAACTAACTACTACAGAAGGGGAAAGTAGTCCTCAGGTAGGAAATTCATTGGATTCTTAGGCAAAGCTATAGCATAAGAAAGGAAAAATTCGAGATTCCCACTGCATAGCTGAGGCCTGGGAAAATAGAGGCCTATGCAGAGAGATACTTAATCCAGAGTACAGAGACTAATTTTGATCATCTTGCCTGGATGGCTGAAGAACTCAGCCATGGCTTAACAAATCATTCCCTCACCCTACCCTACCATAGATATATTATCTTCAGTATACATAACAGGAATAGATAACTATTGAATGATATACTTGAAGGTGAATACAACCCAACATTCATAAATGTAAGCACAGGCTTTGATATAATGAAAAACAATCTCTCAAACAGACCTTGTAGAGTACTTTTTGAAAACAGATTGAGTAATATCTAATGTCCTTGGAAACTCAAATTGTCCTCAGAGGAGATATTTATTTATTTACTATAAATTCTCCTCACGGTACATTATTAGGTGTCATCACTTTTGCTATCAAAGACACTTTGAAGTGCCAATTGTTAACAGTTAGGCTCTGTAAATATGCAGTGTTTCTTATAAACTCTGTTTTTCCTTAATGATCAAAAGATCTAGCCACACATTCAGATGTTTCAAAGTTTATAAAACAGCTTCTTGCTGTTTTATTCCAAAAGTAATGTGTAATGATAGGAAGGGAGTATTTTTTCATTTTCTATTTTTAATTGGAAATAGAGTCTTCTCTTATTTTTTCTTCCTCTATTTCTCCTAGCTCCCCTCTATCTCACCTCTTCCCCGATCCACTCCCTCTCTGTTTCCCTTCAGAAAAGATGAGGCCTCCAAGAGAAACAACCAAAAACAACAAAGCAGGATAAAATAAGACAAGGCAAAAGCCCTCATACAGAGGTTGAGTCAGGCAACCCATTAGGATGAAAAGTCCCAAGAGCAGGCAAAATAGTCTGAGACACACCTGCTCTGACTGTTGTTAATCCCACAAAAATACCAAGCTAACAGCCATGATACATATGAAGATGACCTGGTGCATATCCTTGGCAAGCCTGTTCTTGCAGCCTCAGACTCTGTAGTCCATGCTTACTTGATTCAGTAGGTCCTGTTCTCCTGATGTCTGCCACACACTCTAATTCATAAAATGTTTTCTTCCCCTCTTCCATCAGATTCCCTGAGTTCTGTGTGGAAGAACCCAATGTAGACCATAAATTTAAACTCTCTCCCCACATAATTTCTGCCTGTGGGTCCCTGCATCCATTTCTATCTTTGGCCTGAGGAAGTCTCACTGGTTAGGGAATTATTTCATGATTCTTGTACAAAATACCCTAAGATAGTCAAGGAATATATGTGAGAATCTGTAGGTATGAGCGATCTAAAAGAAATTAACCAAGCAATAGTACCTTATGTCCTACAATCACCATTTGTTAGGGAAATGGTGAAAATATGGGCTTCAAGCAATAAGGCTACCCCACACAACTGGCTTCAATTAATCTCAGCAGCCTAAGGAAATGAACCTCAGTTGCTATGGAAATACTATTGGTGAGAAGAGTCAAAAATTTTAGAACAACAGGAAAAAGCAAAAGGACTTGAATCTTCCCAAGATCAAATACTTGGTGAGGGACTTTTCTCCGATCCTCAGGACTGGGCTCTCTACCAAGAACATATCTTGACCCTATGTAGCACATCAGCATTAAATATTTGGGACAGGATTCAGGAACTAAGAAAGAAATCTGAATCATATACCCAGGGTTAAACAGGGCCAGAGAGAACCCTTTAGTGACTTTTTTACAATGTTTAACTAAGACTGTACAAGTAGGAGTAACAACACCAGAAGTTAGATGTGTACTTATTGAATCTCTGGCTTTTGAAAATGCAAAATTTGAATTCAGAAAGATACTTGGGCTTTTAAAGGTTAGATCAGCACCAATAAATGAATGTATCCTGAATACAATGAACATTGATAAATTTAACTGCAATACTGAGGCTTGGGTAGGAGAAGCAATTTCCACAGGTATGAGGACACATCAAAATGCCAAATGTTTTCATTGTACTAGAATAGGACATCTGAAAAGGTATTGTAGACAAGGAATTCCTATGAATAATGTCTCCTCTGGGAGTGGCAAGAATACGCAGTCTCATCCTTCTGCAATATGTAGGAGATGTGGCACATGCTGACATTGGACCAGTGAATGTAGATCGACAAAAGATAGATAAGACAACCTAATACCATCAGGAAACTCCTTGGGGGGGCCCTCTTGCAGGCTCCCATGTCAAATGTGGTCCAGTCATTCCCAGTCACTTTAGAGAACATGTCTCACGAGGAAAATTAAAAAAATCCAGTGCTTTCTGTAAAAACAAAAGCATACTGTCCTGGATGAGGAAAAGACATGGAAGATGAATCAAAAACTCCAGTAGGAAACAGGAAATGTATATTTTGGCAGACTTCTATAAATGACCAAATCTAAGAATGCATATAAATATTATTGTAATTGAGGAATTACTCGACACAGGTGCAGATGTGCGTATCATTACTCCAGAATCTTGGCATTGGAATTGGCTCTTCAAGAGGCAGATATACAATACCTAGGAATTAGAACCCTATCTCAAGTGAAACAAAGCATGAGATTGGTTGAATGCATAGGGCCAGAAGGAAAAAAAGGAAGGCTGAGGCCAGATGTAACTAATATTGCAGTGGATTTATGGGATCATGACTTGTTGCAGCAATGGAATACCCAGATTAACATTCCTGCAGTCCCAAAAACTCAAGTTTCAGGGAAGGATATTATTAGGTATTTTAAACAATGGCCAACAGCCATTCAGGCTGTACAAGAACACAAAGAAACTAGCAAGCTTTCAGGGGTACAAATGGCCTTGACTTTAAAATAGATAACTGAGAAGCCAATAAGGGTTAATCAATAGCCTTTAACAAAAAAGAAACTACAGGCTTTAAAACAGCTGGTACAGAAGCAACTAGATGCTCACCATACTGAAGAATTGACCAGCACTTGGGATACTACTGTATTTGTTGTTTGAAAGAAATCTGGAAAGTGGAAAATGGTCACAGATCTAAGAGCTGCCAACAAGCTAATTTAATTAATGGGCCTCTACAATCTGGAATTACTCTACCTTCTCTATTACCAAAAGGATGGCCTCTTATATTTAGTGATTTAAAAGATTGTTTCTGCACTATACATTTACAAGAAAAGGACAGAGAAAAATTTGCCTTCACAGTGCCTATTTATAATAATTCTCAGCCTATTAGGAGATACCATTGGACTGCTCTCCCACAAGGAATGCTCAATATCCAGTCCCTGTGCCAAAACTTTGTAAATCAGCCTTTGGAAATAATATCTAAACAATTTCCTAAATCTATAATTTACCATTACATTCTTCCTATCCAATTTGTTTTTTCTTCCTGCCTTTCATTTCTCTTGTTGTTCTTGTTAAAACTTTAAGTATTATATTGAATAGATATGGAGAGAGTGGACAACCTTGGTTTGCTCTTGAGTTTAGTGGAATTACTTTGAGTTTCTCTCCATTTAGGTTGATGTTGATGTTGATGTTGACTATAGGTTACCTGTAAATTGCTTTCATTATGTTTAAATCTGTCCCTTGTACTCTTTATCTCTCCAGAACTTTTATCAAGATAGAATGTGAGATTTTTGTCAAAGGCTTTATCAGCATCTTTTGTTCTCTGTTTTCTTTCAGTTTATTTATATGATGGATTATGTTTACTGAGTTTCATACTTTGAAACATACCTCAGTATCCAGTAAGATGTCTAATTGATTATGGTGGATGATCTTTTAAGATGTATTTTTGGCCAGTCTGGGAAACTAAATGAACATTAGTCTCAAGTCTCAAAATGTACAAAGTGATGGGGTTAAACTCATTGACAGAGCACTACCAAGCATAGGTCACACTCCAGGTTCAAAACCAAGTAATAAAGGACAAAATTCTAAAATTGCGATCAATTTTTTAACAATTAATATGTATGTATAATTTATTTTTTGTAGGTTGAAATCAATTTCATAAAAATAAAAAAAGTAAAATTAGGAATCAAATTACCTCAGAATCTAGCAATACCACTCTTGGGCATATACCCAAAAGATGCTCAATCATACTACAAAGACATTTGTTAAACTGTGTTCATAACAGCATTATTTTTAATAGCCAAAACCTGGGAACAACCAAGATGCCTCTCAACCAAAGAATGGATAAAGAAAATGTGGTACATTTACACATTAGAGTACTACTTAGAGGTAAAACCAATGACATCTTAAATTTTGCAAGCAAATGGATGGGACTAGGAAACTCTATCCTGAGTGAAGTAACCCAGGACCCAAAAGATAAATATGTTATGTATTCACTCATAAGTGGATACTAGCTATAAACAAAGGATATTGAACCTATAGTCCATGATCCTAGAGATACTAAGTAACAAGGTGAACCCTAAGAAAAACATATATAGATCCACCTGGAAAGT
>LOJH01045402.1:0-12121 GCA_001685095.1 Ellobius talpinus
GGGTATAAGCTAGCCGTGCGGGAGCCGGGCGGGACGAAAAGCAGGCCTGCCTGCAGCTCCTTCTACAGAGTGGGGCCCGCTCCCCTTTCACTACATCCTCTACCCTTGGAAACAAGAGCATTTAGGGGAGTGAGGCTACACAGCCTCTTCCAATGAGAAGTGTTACCTCCTAGCTGTTCCTGTCACAAGTTTGTATACTACTACTGCTTCTTCTCACAATAAGGCAGTGGGGAAAATGCAGTATTTTCCTCACCCTTCACAAAGAATATGGCTTCATGCTTCTATAACAAAGAAAAGATTAAAAAAGAGCAACATATGCAATCAAAGTTTTACAATTCATAAAAGCCTTCACTCAGGGGAAACTGTGGTGTTTTGTTGTTGTTGTTGGCTACCTATGATTAAAAAAATAGTTTAAATGTGGAGCAACGTGATCAAACAAAGGGATTGGACCTATTGGTGATGGAGCTGATGTGAGCACCCAGTGATTTCTCTCAGATGCTTCCTGGCTTCTCTGTAGCAGGCCTTTCCTCTGGGTATAGGACACAACATCTGTCGCACAAGGGTCTTATGACCTACTTTCAGAAGAAGTAGGTCAGGTAGTGATTTTCCTAGGTTTTATGGCTGGCTTGGAGGGAGAAAGAGAGACAAGAGGTAGAAGAGAAGGGTGGAGAAGGTCAGAAGCATCTTGCTTTCTAGGCTGTCTTGTCTCCCTTAGCTTAAAAAATGCTCAGTGAGCCCGGGCACCATGCTTTGATGTATTGTGTCCTTAGCCCTGACAACAGAAGCTGTCTGTGTCTAAGGGATGCTTAAGGTAAGAGGAGAGTAAAGATTGCCATGAAAGAAACCATGTGCAGGTTTAAAAAAGAATTTTAGGATTTTTCAAACTCATCTTGAGTCAGTTTTATGGTTCTATTCTTAATAATAATAATAATAAAATCAAAAATTATGTATAGTGACATAAAATTACTCTCAATGTTCTACTGTTTTAAGTTCATATTATTTATAATTATATCAATTTTCAATCACCAATAGTGATTTTTATATTTTTCCTCTCTCTTGCAAGAGATTAATCTTTTTTTCAGGAATCAGTTTTTAAGGAATCTCTTTAAAGGATCAACCTTTTTCTCATTCCTCACCTATCTTTAGTTTATGGATTGTTGCTTCACATGTTGATCCTACATGCATTATTTTCCAGGTTATACAGTACAAAGGTTTCATTTGCAATTCTACCTGTATTTTCTTGAGTTAGAAACTTAGAGCACTGATTTAAACATGTGTTTTCCACTACCAGCTTAACTCATCCTTGCTATGTCTTTCATTCCTGATGGCATTAGGGCTTGCCCATCTTCTATATGTCCATCAATCTGTCTAAGATCAACATTCTGTGTCCATAAGCTACTATTAAATAAACAACTTTCTATTCAAATTCAAGTGTGTCTTCTTTAGAGGAGAGAGAGACAAGAGGCAGAAGGGATGGGAAGGCCGCGATCCTCTCTGTTGATACAGAGTGGATCATGGATGCACTGACGGAGCTGACAGTTTCCAACGATGATGACAGGAAAGCAAAGAAAGTCATTAACATTGAGTGATCCCTGCTTTTTACCAAGTGGAGAGGACCTACAGATGCAGACAAAAAATGGGGGAGACTAAGAGAGTCGTGTTCTTGTGACCTTGGATAACTGATTTCCGAAGCCAGTCTTTCCTCACCTATACGACAGCAGGTATGGGATAATTCTCTCTAGATTTTTCTCTCTACTATAATTGAAGGTTCAAAGAACAGATCATGTTCCATATAATAAATATTGTTGTTATTAAAAAGATGTCCATTGACAAGGCAATGATTTACTAACTACCATTGTAATAACAGTGGGATCCAAAGGGTTTTAATGGCTTCCTCAAGAATGTAGGGAAGCCTATGGGTAAAATACCCCCAATAGTACTTTATAGTCAAGAAAAGGAATCAAACTTGAATGTGTGTCAACCAGGTAATGACCTTCAGTTTGCATAGTCCTCTTTTTTATAGTTATAGAGTTCTTTTGGCTCTAGTGTAAGATAGAATCCATCAAGAAAAATCATCAAGGAAAACAAGAAGAAAAGTTTACTCAATTGGACTTTAGCATTAAAATATCACCTTTTTTGTAGAAAAAATTTAAAATAAGACATTTACAGAAGACAAACTTCCATAAAAGTCATAAAACAAAGCACAATTACAGTTCATTAAATAGTTACGGTGAAAACCACATTAACCAAGGATGTTCACCTGATACGAACAAATACAGATAATAAATAAAAGTTTAGTTCTCCCTTTGATAACAGATTTTCTTCTCTCCCATTTCCTAGAAAATGTCTGACTGCAATTGCTTTCTCCTTTTAATGTGAAACTGCACACATGCATGAACACACACACACATACTTTGAAAACTTAACAGGCCAGTTCGATGATATTTAGCATAAGCATTGTCTTTTCTCAAGGACCTGGGGGGGGGCATCTCTTTGAAATGTGCACATAGCATTCCTATGTCCTAGCATTTGCAAAAAGGTAGGCGCATAACTGTTTCAGGTTGAAAAAAAAGACACTGATTTAATTGATGAAGTGACTTCAGTTGTCATAGTCTCTTACTGGAGAACTGTTTACTATTTATTTTGAAAACGTGTGAAATAATTGTCTATATTTGACTAGAAAAGAGGAAGATTTTTTTTTCTATTCTGAAGTTCTTGGCAAAATTTCTGTGATTAGGGTTAGGGTTATCACAGTTTGGTTCAGTTCTTATTTGTAATACAAGTGTATTCTTTCCTGTTAACTTTGTGGTGAGGTGTTCTGGGCTGGGCTGTAACTTTGTTTTTAAGTCTATGTTCCTCACTTACCATGATTGAATTCAGAACAATAGTCTGAGACTTCCATGCATATTTCCCAGTAAATACCTTCTTACCTATCCAGACTCCTCTGATGTCTGTCCCAACACACCACCCACATCTCTTTGACAAAGGTACACTGTTCTGTGCAGGAGAGGGAAGGGAGAGAAGGGAGAATCCAGCTTAAAGCTATACTTTTCTGGCTGTCCGTTCCCCTGATAGCTGCAGAACCGAGTAGGATCCCTCTTCTCGTGGCATGCTGAGGGCAAATGCTAGATTGCATTGTTCATGAATTCAAAACTGAAGCATAGTTACCTGAAAGCTGTTCAAGTATGTTAGGTCCCCGGGCTCAGAGGGGCCTCTTTCAAGATCCTAGGAAGGAGTTTATGTGGTCTTGTCCTTATAAAATTTGCAAAAGCAGCGTCCTCCTATATTCCTTTTGATAAAGAAGATGAATGAAACCATGAAAGCTTTAGGCTCCCGCTGTGGAAGAAAGCGAGAAACAGCAAAGGAGCAGGCCAAAGTGCAAGAAAAGCTCCAAATTCATGCATGTTCGAAAGATGGGATCTTTAGGCATTTACCCCAGGACAGTCAGAGTGGTTCTCCAAATAAAAACCAAACAAACAAACTAACATTTTTTTGTTTCAAAATTATTTTCAAACAATCAGAAAATAAGTTTCTCAAATGACTGAATTCTTGACATCTGGCTAAAATCTTGCTGCAAATACTTCCCTAATATATCTGTTTTTCTTCTGAATAACTTATTTCACAAAATCAAACATGACATGTAAAATAAACTGATAGAACCATCACAATGTAGGAACAATTTTTAAAGCAGAATGGTTTCGATAACAGGAACTTGTAGAAACTAAGGATGTAGGTTGTAAGTGTACAGTGTGAATATTCTCTTGCTATCATTTATTAAAGGCATTTCATAAAAATGTATAAACATCACTTATGTGCCATATATTTGTATAAATACATTATGCTATAATAGAAGGAAATGACAGCCTGTTTCCAATGTGGCCTTTTTGGAAGACTTTCGATTAAAAACACAGCATCCATTAAGCACAGCAACTGATAGGTCAGGGTATGGTATGCACAGAAAGAGACAATTAAAGCTTTGGAGGATATGCACCCAAAGTAAAAAGCAAAACAGGATATTCTTCAGCCAGGAATAAGAGCTTTCCCTTGGTGAAAGAATGGGACTCTCCCACATGCTTTACTGTTAGCAAAGGTAGAAGAACAAGAATTCAGACTCTGACTGGCAAGGCATGACACGCTCAGGTTTAAAGGGAGGCAGTTGATACAGGCTGGCTCTCACTGGCCCCATCAAAGGTAGAAGAACAAGAATTCAGACTCTGACTGGCAAGGCATGACACGCTCAGGTTTAAAGGGAGGCAACTGATACAGGCTGGCTCTCACTGGCCCCATGCTTCTCTTCTAGTGGCCCGTATCTTTTAAGAGCCCCAGTCTGTGGGTGGTGGGTTACTGCAGTTGGCTAGAACTTTGCCCTATTCTTTCCTTCATCATGTTTCTCTCTGTTTCCCTTATCATTTCACAAAACAAATGTCACACAGAGCTGAAAGAAAAGTGGAACAAGAGGTTTCTTCCCCTTGTTTTTAGACTCCAGTTGAGCCTCAGTCTGTACATGACATTGTGTATCATCTGTAATTCCATCTGGTTGAAGAGGCTGGTCAGTTCCTATGTGGTCAGGGCTGCATGTGGACTCTAGATGTGTCAGGGGGTCTGAAGCCTACTCGGGTTAGCTCTCCATTCCTGTTAATCACATGATGGTGAAGACCTAGAGGCTGTGATGGCAGTGAAGGAAAGGGACCTCAGTGAACCATACCCCACTATTATTATCTCTCCTCCCTTCTGTGGCCAAAAAGAATTTGTTTAACTCTTTTCAAAGATGCATTTTTATTATTCTTCTGAGTGTGTGTGTGTGTGTGTGTGTGTGTGTGTGTGTGTGTGTGTATTTGGATACATGTGGAGGCCAGAAGAGGGCATCAGATTCCCTAGTTATAGGTGGCTGTGAGTTGCCTGACCTCTTCAAGAGCAGTAAGCACCCTTTAGCTAACTGAGCCCTCTCTATCACTGGCTATCAAATTTTCAAAGCAAGTGCTGCTGATGCATTTCACAGGTCGTGGCATACACATGTGACAGACTTGAGGACTTTGTGTCATTGAGCAGTGTGCCTCTTGCTGTAGGCATGGGACAGTTGCAGTGTGTGTGCATCCCTCGCTGGCACACAGTCTTTATGTACAAAGTGTCTATGAAACTGTCATGTAAAGCTTGTTAAATTTGGTAAAGAAAGTAAGCCTTGCTAATTTTAACACTTTCAAATATCAAATAAATAAATAAATATTAAAAGTAATAACAAGGCAAAAGTTGAATCCAACACATAAAGTCGATATGTTGGGGCTGTCCCAAACATGAGCAATAACCACAGGAAACTACATAATTAACCCTAGCTCCATAGCTAAGTTTTATACATTATAATAGGACAAACTCCATTGACTTAGCCAAAGGAAACAAAGCAGGAACCTTCGGTCAAAGTGTTGTAGAATATATAAGTTCTTAGGTGATTTTTAAATCAAGCCTTTTGCTTTTGATATGAACTCCTAAAACTTGAAAACATAGGCAGGCAACTTAAAAGGAAAGCAGGTAGAAAACCAAAATCATCTACTATGATATGGTACTCAGCTCTAGCTTTAAGTTACTATTTTCAGAAGGCTAACTTAATTTCATAAACATTTTGAGGTTGTGACATTTTACAATTATTTAGAGCATTTCGAACTTTTAAATTTAACATAATATAATGAATGAATGGGGCTCCACAAGGCATTGCTGATGATGGAGCTAAAATGGCCATATCTGCTTCAAAACTACTTGTGTGAGCCCCTGTGGTGACTTTGCTTTTAGACAGTTTAAGCCTTTGCTTAAGAAGAATGTCCAAGCTTGTACTTTGCAAAGTATTCCCAATGACTTTTGTCTTCAAGAGCTACACCATCACCTTCAGAAGCCTAGAGAATCTGAGGGAAGTCTTTGACTTCTCAGTTCCACTGCTGTTGTTTTCCTCTGTATTAACAGAGTTTACTTCACTTGTCAGTACCTTAAAAACCACGAGCACGGAGTACCAGCTGTGCTCCGATGTTGTTAACACAATGGCCACTGTTTCTTTGATTCGGCGCTTCTTCCATTTGCCTTGTGGGGCCTGTCTTGTACGTGTCAAGATCTTAAGTAGCACCCCTGACTTGATCTGTTTCCAGATACTGACCATGCCATCCCAGCAGGAAAACTGTCCCCTGTGGCGACTTCTGTGATGGGTAATAGGACTTTAGCGCTGTGAGTGTAGTCCAGGTCAGCATGCCTAAGGTGGTCAAGGCCCTGGGTTCTATCCGAAGCACCAAAGAAAACCAAAAAGGCCTGATCAGTATCCTTCACCAACATTGATTTACAACCATACAGAGCAATTTTGACATTATTCCTATTCCTTTTCCATAGCTACGAAAGACATTTGGGAAAGCAAGCAGAGCAAGATGGTAAGCTATCAGGGTGGGAGTGGGGGCTGGAGCTAAGCAGCAGCATCTAATCAGTATGGAGAAAACACACACAAGAATTGCCAGTGGGTTATTCCATGGTCCTTCAAAAATCTCCATCTCTTACACATATGAATGCAAAGATCAGTAGCTTTTCAAGTAAGAAAGAATAGGCTTTGTGTAGTCCAAAGTGGTTTTCAGTGAGACGGGACATTTACATTTGTCCTTGCTACTTTCCTGGGGTGTGCCATGGCAGAATCCTCACCCAGGGTGAACCTCCCACCGCTGCCTCATCACACCGGCCCGCCTGTTGTCAGTTTTGATGTGGCCTCACAGAGTCCTGCTCAGAGCTGACTTAGCTGGGCTGCTCCTTACAGAAAAGTTAACAAGCACAGGCATTGAGGAAATGGCGCTCCTGCGGGGATTCTGACCCCAGGCCACAGATTCAGTAGTGAGTTTGTGGCTTCATAGCATGTTTTTAATTTAGTCACCTCAAAGATTTGTATTTCTCAGACTTGCAAACTGCCCACCCGCTCCCATCCCTTGAGGGTCTTCTACTCCCCTTCCAACCCCAGAGGAAGTTTCTCTTGTAAAGAGCAGAGCCCAGCTAGGGAGCTAATGAGCTACACACACTGCTTGATGCCCACTCTTTCCCTCTTCAAAGGCGGCTCACAGGGGGCTTTGTGTTTGTGCACTGCCAAAGTCGACACAAATCACCCCCTATGCCTCCACCTCCTTCAAATTATTTTCTATTTATCAGACTTGGTCATTCAGAATAGTTTTAAAGTGGATGTTGACGACTAGAACTTTCGATACACATGACAAGCAAAATAATTCCTCTTTAAGTTGTCCTATTTACACAGGAATTCACATTCTGATGACTTTGCATGATGAGTTTTGTTCGATTTAACGTGAGTCTTCTTATTTCCAGTGAACTTGGGTAGGGAGTTCTTTGTTAGGATGGCTCTCCTGGACATTGCAACATGTTAAACAGGCCCATAGCAGGTACTGGGGGATGGCCCTTCCTAGCCCAATGTGAAAAACAACATTTTCCCACTCATTGCCAGTGTCTCTTGAATGATAAAACTGTCTCTTGACTAAGAAAGGCTGACGGCATATAGCGCTGAGTATTTGCCTCTTGGTTATGTCCTGGACACAGGGAGAACGTTATACTGTCCCCACTAGAAAAGAGTGAGGCCACAAATCCAGGTGGCTCTACATCTCCCTCAAGGGAGAACTCTCTGTGATTAAATATATTTATATTTTTATCAACACTATTAACAGTTGTGATATGCAGAGGAAGCCATTTGATAGAAAAACAGGTTTTTCTAGCCTAAGAGTAGTAAGTGATGGGCTAGAGAGATGGCTCAGAGGTTGAGAACATTTGGATCCTTCAGAGGACTCGGGTTCATTTCCTGATATCCACACAATTGCCTCTCGGTCCAGGTCCAGGGTATGTGATGCCCTTTCTGGGCCTCCACAGGCACTGGGCACACAGAGAGTGCACGATGCGCGTGGAGGTAAACACTCATATGCAGAAAAAGTGACCTTTGCTCTGGGTTTCACACAGTCTTCTCCCTTCCCACAGCCTCTCTTCAGAGTAGTCAGGGGAAAGCTGGGCTTTGAAACTAATGGTGGCGATTGTTCATCTGTGATTAGATAACAAGAAGCCAATTACCTACGGTGCTTCAAGAAGAAAACAGTACCAGAGCAACATCTGACAGAAGGTATCACATAGAATTAAGTCAATAAGTTCTTTATATTATTAAAGCATATGATGCTTTTGTTGCTAATATTTTTACTAGCTTATTTTGATTTTATGAAATGGTTTGTTAGAAAACGGCACCAATTTCCTTTTTTTGACTTTTTTATTGATTTTTATTGAGCTCTACATTTTTCTCTGCTCCCCTCCCTGCTTCTCCCCTCCCCTTCAACCCTTCCCCAAGGTCCCCATGCTCCCAATTTACTCAGGAGATCTTGTCTTTTTCTACTTCCCATGTAGATTAGATCTATCTATGTCTCTCTTAGGGTCCTCATTGTTGTCAATTTCTTATTGAAGTCAGTGAGTGATGCTTGACCAGAACACCTGGCCAATGAATGATACTTACGTTTTGAATATATAGAACGGACTTCCAATAATTTTGCTTCAGCCATTGGATTGGTCACATGTTTTTGTGTTTCTTACATTTCAGTAGATGGTGTGTATTTATAAATCATTCTTAGATTTTTTTTTCACCTTCCTAACTCTACCATCTGCATCAGTTCTGATCAGTTCCAATTGAGTCACCTTTGGGGTTTTCTTGCTATATAGTATTATCTTTTTCTCTTTGTCTATGTGATTGGCTTTTCCTTGATTCTAGATATATTTACCCTGTTGTATACTGAATGCCTTTGTGTTCCTGTATTCTTGGGCTTTATTCTAGAATGCATTTACTTATTAACAATTTTCTATTCCTGAGTATGTTTTAACATTGGTCAGGTCAGACCAATCAGTGCTCAGCCTAGGCGTAACTATCCTTCCCCACCCAAGGAAACATTCTGAGCATTTTACCACTGCTCTCTGAGTTGGGAGTCTGTCTACTTTTCCAGGTCAGTACTGGCAGTATTCCCATCTCTGTGGGAATGCCAGAAACTGTTTCTTGTCCTCTTAGGTGGTTCTTTAATGTGAATAGTTTCCTCACGTACCAGTAAATATTATCATGTGTACCTAAAAATATGTCAGGTTTACGATGTCTTCTTCTTCCTTCTACCCTTCTTTCCTCTCCTCTTTTCCTTTTCATCATTGCCTTCCTTCCCACATTCTTCATTTTCTCCTTCATGCATGTATTATGCCTTGGACTTTAGATAAAAGAATAGAAACATTTTAGAGCTCAGAACACATAGGATATTGCATGGAGATCCTTGGGAAGAAGGAAATTAAGAAAGTCCAAAGACTAGTTCTAGTGCCTGTTAAATTTTAGAACCTAGAGGTCTGAAACTGAACCAACAAGAACCTAAGAATGAGTAGCCAATGAGATAAGAAAAATCAGAAATGGGTGGCACATTTAAAAAATTAAACACATAAATGAAATAAGGATGGATCAACTATAACAAATGTTTCTGAGATAAAAAAGTGAGATTTAGCATTGAATGTTTCATGGACAGGCCTTTTTCATTTTATTAACCTTTAAGGTCTAAAATATTGGACAAATTACACTCACCAAATTAAATTTTAATGGGCACAATGATCCACAATACACTCACATCCCTACTTAGTTTTTTGTTTATGTTTAATCTGGAGATAAGCTCATGTTTTCTGGTTTTCACTATCTAGAGAGTTAAATCTCAAAATGGAAAGCAGCGCAGTGCCAACTCAGGGACGGAAGGTGTTCTGAGGTCTGCCGCTCCTCATGAGAACATGAAAGGACCATTGTAGTGGATGGGCTCATCTTTCCTTAAGGAAGAATGACATGCTTTAATATACAAAGTTGGGGCTAAATCTCAAGCTTAATTCTGCGTTGATTTTTTAAAATAGTTTTAAAACACATAAACACCCTAAATAATACTGGAAATACCTAGGAACCTGAAAGAACAATTTGTTCGAGACCACAATCTGTTTTACTACCTCTTTACTAATGCTTCCCTCTGTCTGTGACTCAAATGGGAAGAAAAAATTTCACGATGAATTATCCACTAGAAAATGTTTTCTGTTTCAGATTTTTGCCTTAGATTATTGCTGTTTGGTAATACTAAAATAGAATTTAAAAAGTTAGTGTACATGGTCAATATTACATGCATAATTCATAATGCTGGTTTAATTTCTGTTTTAGAAATGGCTCACTTAAGGCAAATATATTCTTTTGAAGTAGGCTGCCAGCTTAGTGAATGACTAAATGTCATTCAGCGGCAGGGACTAAGAATACTTCAGTAAAATAATTTCTCAATGAGACAAACTGAAGGGACTCAGTGAGAGACTTAAAAGAATCTCCAAGAGCCTTCTCAGGGGCTAAGGAAGTGCCAGTGAGTATCTAATGATGCCCTCTGTCTCCACAGCCTAGGGCCTTGCCCATGGAGTCTCCTAGAGCTACTTCCATAGAGCACTGAGAAGCTGGCAGATCTTCTGGGCTGTCCTTGTTTTCAAACTCACAAAACCCTTTCAGTGACTTTCCTGAAAACTAAGGTGCAGATGGAAATATGCAAATTTTCAAACATGCAATCATATTTTGGAAGTTACCAGTATAGAAATACAATGTGCTTTGAGCTAGTGTTATTTTGGTTTTGGTTTTGGTTTGTTTGTTTGTTTTGCAATGAACATGATTTATCCTCCTTTCCTGGGTCACCAGCATTGTAGTTACTCAGTAAATTTTTCTTCAGGCACATGAGTCCACAGACTGAAGAAGTCTGAGTCCCACACCCAAATTTCTCAACTATAGAAGAGAAGCATGGCTGCTTCTGTAATCTCCTGGCTCCTGCTGTACCCTATGTAAGCTCCATATCCATTCCAATGAAATGCAGAGAAGTTACCACACTGCATGAGGTTACCTTCTGGGAAGTGTTCTGCTTCACTAGTGCGGTGTCTGGCCAAGAGAGGAATAACAAGAAGCTGTCTTCTGAGCATCGTGGAAGTCATAGATCACAGGTAATGCTAGGCCCACGACAATCCAGCGCTTCCTCCTCCATATTTCACCGGGTGCTTCTGGTACAGGCCAAAGAGATTATGGCCCAGGTGCTGCAAGAAGCCAATGAAGGCGTGGTACCTCAGCAGGAAGCTGTTCTGCCAATTTTGCAGGGACTATGGTTGTACACATACCAGATACCCAGGTTCTCAGCCTGGATTTAGCCAGGGTTCTCGTGTCTCAGTGATATTTTGCCTGATTTCTTTACAGATTTTGAGCAGAGGGGAAGACAAAGGAATGGCCCATCTGCTGATAACCATGTTCTTTTTAACTGCACTGCAACTTCTGGTGGCCGTGATGATAAACAGCTGGAAACCGAGTTTCGTCAAGGTCATTGTTGAGGTGAAGATGTCCTTGAGCTTCTGATTGTTTTCATCTCACCTCCCAAGTGCTGGGATTACAGGCCATCAAATCTGACTATTAAAAAAAAGGAAAATTTAACAATCAAATTGTAATAAACTCATTGAAGAATATTACAAACCTTTAGTCTGCAGGCATTGAGCTCCAAACAACCCTCACTATTTTGTCCTTGATTTTCACATTGTTACCACAAATGAGTGAAATTTTACAATAGACTGAACTTTGGGTTAAATCACTAGAAATCCCTCCCCCAATGATGCTTTGAACATCCTTTATTCCCACCTTTTGTCTTTCTCCAGTTCTCAGATACCACTTTGGGCTCTAATGGAATGAATTGCCTTTTCCTCATCAAGGAAACATCCTCAGGACAAAGCTTTATTATAACACTAATAATATTGCAATCCTGTGGGAGTCACATTTTGATTAAGCTTGTATTTTATATCCTTTTATGTTCAAAGGATTGGTTTGCACAATATAACTCAGGTAGAATAGAATAAAGCAGAGGCACGTAGCTCAGCTGCTGGAATGTTGCCTTGTACATATGAGATATCGGTTCAATCCCAAGGGTCATGTAAACTAGGTGTGGTGGGCAATGCCTGAAATTCCTGCCCTTGGGAAGTGGGAGTAGAAGGATCAGAAGTTTGGGACTGTCTTCTACTACAAAGCCAGATCGGAGGACAGCCTCTGGGGCATAAGCTCCTGCTGACT
>LOJH01045403.1:0-13603 GCA_001685095.1 Ellobius talpinus
CCCCGCCTCCCGTCACCATGGTTACCCCCGCAGCTCCAGTAGCCAATCACAGCCTCAGGTTCTTGGGACTCACGCAGAGGTCTGCAAAATGGTGGCGCTCTGTGTGTCAACACTTGCAGTTCCAGGCTTGCAGAAGAAGCAGTGGGAGCCAAGAGCCTCAATTTCTTCACTTGTAATTTAGGGGTAGTAAAGATTATGTAGTTGGCCGGGCGGTGGTGGCGCACACCTTTAATCCCAGCACTCAGGAGGCAGAGGCAGGTGGATCTCTGAGTTTGAGGTCAGTCTGGTCTACAGAGCCAGTTCCAGGGCAGAGAAACCCTGTCTCGGAAAAAAAAAATTGTTGGAAAGTCAGTCGCTCATATTTTGTCCTAGATAATGCAGACGTCTGATTTATCCGAAAGTTACTTCCTGGAAACATGGAAGATTCCATGGCATTATGTAGATGTCTTGTAATTTAACTTGTAATCTTCAAATCAAAAGCAAGAGCAGGGCGTGCATGAGTATGTAGTCCTGGCATTTGGAAGGTGGAGGCAAGAGGTTCAAGGCATTCAAGACCTGCTTCAGCTAGTTTGCTGCCCGCTTACCTTGTGAGACTTCTGTCTCAATAAACACAAGAAAACGAGAAACAACAAATTATTAGACATTAAATGATTTCTTGGATAATTATGCAGTACAAAAAAAGTTAACAACTTGAAGTAATCAGAAATAACTTTGCTCTGGGAAAAGTCCCCTCAAAAACTTTCATACGGTGAAAGTGGCTTTACTGGGACTCCATATTACTATTATTTTTGAGACAGGATCTCAGTATGTAGCCTTGGTTAGCCAGGAGCTCACTATGTAGATCAGGATGGCCTCAAACTGATGAGATCCTCCTCACTCAGATTTAATAGTGTGCACCACCATGCCCTGGTTAGAATGGATTTATCTCGGTGGCTCACTAAGTATCTCTTTGGTTGTCTGATATCTTTTAGCCTAAAGTGTAGTATATAACTAGAAAACTTAGGGAATGAATTGAGGGTCACATGGCTAAACTGAATCAGTAGACATTTTTGAATACAAAATGGGTGTCTATGGATCTTACAGCATCTGGAATCAAGATTCCAGACACACTGAGTTCAGTCTCCAGAGTACTCTGCTTAGCAACAGGTGAAGACAAGTGTGCTTGCTGGTTGGCTTCTGTCAAATTGATCTGAGTCACCTGCGAAGAAGGGAACTACCATTGCTTTTTTTTTTGAGACAGGGTTTCCCTGTGTAGTCCTCCTGGTTGTCCTGGAACTCGTTCTGTACACCAGGCTGGCCTTGAACTCAGTAATCTGCCTGCCTCTGGTTTCCTAGTGCTGGGATTAAAGGTGTGTGCCATTACGGCCCCGACTTTGCTTGTGGATAATTTTCTTGACTTAATGGGGCCCAGTCCCCTGCGGGTGGTGCCACCTTTGGGCAGGTGTGGGCTATATAAGGAAGCTAAGCGAGCTATAGAGAACAAACCATATGCAGCCTTTGTCTCTACTTCAGTTCCTGCCTTCAGGCTCCTGCAGAGTTCCTGTCCCAATTCCCCTCAATGATGGACTACAACATGGTTGTGGAAGCAAACAAACCCTCTCTTTCCCCAAATTAGTTTTGGTCAGTATTTGTTACAGTTCTGAAAAGCATATTTAGGATGACAAGCATCTAAAAATGATGTTCCATCAAGCTGTTGTGGGATATTTGTACACTGTGTGAGATATATTGTTGTGACTAGTTTAATAAAGAGCTGAATGGCCAATAGCTAGGCAGGAGGAATAGGTGGGATTTCTGGGCAGAGAGAGAAAGAGGAGAAGGAATCTAGGTGCTCCAGAGATGAGACACAAGGAAGCAGGATGGGTAGTACAGAAATAAGGTTAAAAAGTCATGATGCAAAATGTAATTAATATAAATGGGTTAATTTAAGTTATAGTGGGACAAACCTAAGCTAAGGCCGAGCTTTCATAATAAGCCTCTGTCATTATTTGGGAGCTGGCTGGTGGAACAGAAAAAGTCTCGATACGGTCAAGCACTGGTCAGACAGTTCAGAGCAAACTCTCTAAGATTCTATTACACACACTCTCTCTATCCCACTTCCTTCTGTGCTACATGAACTAGCCTGCTGTTTCATGGACCAAACAGGAAAGGAATGGAATTTTGCCCCTGCTAGTTACCTATTGCTATTTACAACCCCTCCTCCCCAAGAAACCTAGTGGACTAAAACAAATATTTCACTCATTCATCTGTGTTTTGGGGAGGCTTGGCAAGGACAACTCACCTTTGTTCCATTTGGAGTCATCTGGTAGGGTCGCAGTGGAGTCTGAGAAGCCTCTCAGAGAGCTCAGGTAGGAAGCAACCTAGTGGTGGGCCATGGCTAGGAGTTGGGCGGTGAGCGGGTAGGCTTTCTGGAGATGTTTGGGTTTTCTCACATATCAGTAATTCAGCTGAAGAGCAAGTATTCCTGTTGGGCATGGTGAAGCATATCACTAATTCCATCACTTGGGAGGTGGAGGCAGGCAGGTCTCTGAGGCCAGTTTGGTCTATACAGGGAGTTCTAGACCAGCCAGGACTATAAGAAATCTGTCAAAAAAACAAAAACAACACAACAGTCCCCCCCAATATTCCAAGGAAGCAGAAGCTTTGGGCAAAACACTTGGTGGTTTCTTTGTGCAGCCCTGGCTGTTCTGTAACTCCCTCTGTAGACCAGGCTGGCTTTGAACTCACAGAGATCCGCCGGCCTCTGCCTTCCAAGTGCTGGGATTAAAGACATGCATCAATACCTCCTGGCATAAAATAAAGTCTTTCAGGCTAGAGAGATGACTCATAGGTTGAGTACTTTATGCTCTTCCAGAGTTCAGTTCCCAGCACCCGTATTAGGCAGTTCTGTTTACTGCATTTCACTCTAGCTCTGGGATTCAACATCCTCTTCTTAAAAAAAAAAAAGCTGGGGAGGATCTCTTTGAGTTCAAGGTCTGTCAGGGTTACATAGTGAGACTTCGTCTAAAACAAACAAAAAACAGAAAACAAAAATACATGTTTTCTTTTAATTTAAAAAAATACATTTTATTTGTATATGTATGCATACACATGGCAGTGCACAGTGCATGAGGTCAGGACAACTTGCAGGAGTTGGTTCTCTCCTTCTACAATATGGGGGCCAGGGATCAAACTCAGGTCATTAGCTTGGTGGCAAGTGCCTTTGCCTGCTGAATGATCATCTTGCCAGCATTTTCATTAGGAAAAAACATCAAAACAAAACAAAAACCCTTTCAAATATTTATGTGTATGGATATTTTGCTTGCATATATGTCTTTGCACCATGTGCATGCCTGTTGGCTGAGGATACCAGAAGAGGGTGTTGGATCACTTGGAAGTGGAGTTATAGATGGTTGTGAGACACCAATAACATGTAAATCAAACCTGAGTCCTCTTGAATAGCCAGTGCTCTTAATTGCTGATCCATCTCTCCATGCCCAGTCTTCAAATTTTTGAGATGGGCTCTTACTCTGTAGCTGACCTGGAACTCACAATGTAATCTAGGCTATCTTCAAATTCCTGGCAAACCACCTGCCTGTAAAATGCTGGCATTATAGGTTTCAGCCACCATAACTAGCTACATTAAAACTATTTCTGTGGGGCGTAGTGGCACACACCTTTAGTCCCAGCACCTGGGAGGCAGAGGCAGGCAGATCTCTTAAGTTTGAAGTCATTCTGGTCTACATAGTGAGTTCTAGGACATCCAAAGCTACATGGTAATATACCCTGTCAAAAAAACAAACAACCAAACCAAACCAAACCCAACAAAAACAAACATACACACAAAAAAACTATTCCTGTCCAGGGGGATGGCACAAGCCTTTTAATTCCAGCACTGGGAAGCAGAGGCAGCGGGATCTCTGAGTTCCATGCCAGACTGGTCTACACAGCTGGTCCTAGGCCAGACCAGTGAAAGGTACACAGTGAGATCCTGCCTCAAAAGCATTTATATATTTATATATATTTAAAAATTACACATATATTTCCTAAGTGAATAAGCAGTAGCACAAGATAGAGTGGACAACATTGGAAAGAGCTGGTTTGTTTTCAAGGATACATATTGAAGATGGTTCAAATGATAAAAATCATTTTCTATTGCTGACCAACATGGTTTCAGTTTCTGTGGCACAATCATTATTTTCTGGAACTCTGCAAATGGCACCATGATATTTTCCTGTTTTACATCATTCAAAAGAAGATGGCAATTCACTATTTTTTTCTGGCTGAAACTCTAGATTTCCCCCAATGAATCACTGTGGAAATGCCCTAACAAGTTTTCTCCCTCTGACTTAGTGACTGTTTGAGTCTGCATGTGGTTTACCAATCCATTTCTTTCTCTTCTATGTGCAGTATGTATCTTTTTAAAGTGACTCCACGATAAATGTGCTTCCACTCCAAATGGTTAATCAATTCCCTACTGAAGCTCTTCTGTTCTATAGTCTCAAAGTTAAAAATTGGAAGAGCAGGCTACCTTAAGAACAAAGTTCAAGGGGAAACTTCTAGAAAGCTGGCGGGTTCCTGCAATCTGTTAGCCCCTGTTGTATTAGATTTTCTGCTCCCCTAGCTCTGCCCCACCTACTCTTCTATTCTATTCCCAAGCAGAGGGCAGAACCATTCTCTAAGAACACTATCCAGGTACTTCCAAGCTTAATAAACAATTGCCTTTTTATTGTATTTAGGAGGGAATACAAACTCCTTACCATGGGCTTCATGCACAGCTCCTGTGGCAGAGCACACTATTCCCACCACGTCCTATCTCCCCTGCACCAGCTTTCCTTCTTAGTGAGGACTTTTACCACAGTGCTATGCCCACTTAGATACCTACTCCTAGAAGTCTGTCCTCATCCCTCTGCCTGGCTACATCCTTATGTCTCCCTTAGTTTTCTTCTGACAACTTCCTTACCCATGTTACCCAAATATCTAAAGTTGTTCTGCCTCATTCTCCCCATAACTACGTACTTCTGGGTAGCATATTCTTATCCTTCATGGCACTATAAAATTATCACAGTACACAGAAATTACACTGCTTCTTCCTGCTGCTGCCCCGTAAGTGGATATCTGACAAGCCACACAGGCACAGTGCCAGCACCTATTGAAGCCTATCAGTGAAGAGCTACCTGATGGATATGTAATTAACAAGACCTCACTATGTAGTCCTGGCTGGCCGGGAACTCCTAGATTGGTCGGTCTCTGCCTCCCAGGTGCTGGAACAAAAGGCATGCACCATGCTTGGCTAAACTTAATTTTTAGTTTTCTTTTCCTTTGAGGTTCCAGGGAAGGAACACATGCCAGGCAGTACTCTACCACTGACCTAATGATCCAGTGCTATCCAGCCCTAACTGGAACTCACTGTGGAGCAGTCTGGGCTGCCTGCAAACTCATGTGAATCTTCCAGGCTCAGCATTCTGAGTGCTGGTATCACAGGTCTGACTTTCTTCCTTAGTTCTTACACTTGGTTCTCTCCTACCCCGAGAGTAGGAGCTTTAGGAGAAGACACCAATGAGAGCTGTGACGTCTTAGAGTAAAAAATGCAACAGATATTTTATTCTTCAATGCAAATTACTGCATTCACCACAAGCTGAAGGAGGACACATAACTCTATCTGTATAGAGACTTATATATATATATAAATATAAATNTATATATATATGGATTTATGGAAGACCAGCGAGACATGGAAAAATCCAGCACCCCAGCAAGTACAGCCAGGAAGGCAGTCACCTCCGTGGTAGGACAGGTTTAATGAACTACAAACAAGAAAGAGGGAAAAGAAAGGAAAAGAATGTGCAGTGAATTTAAGACACCGTAAAACTCAGAAGACACCTACTGTTCAAGTATAAACTCAGTAAGGACTTGGCATAAATTGAAAGGCAGTTGCTGAGGTACACCATTATGAAATACGTCTTAAAAAATTTACAATTCCACCTTCCAATTTTCTGGGAGAAAAAAAAGCAAGCTCTTGAGGCCTTCACCAGAGACCCTGAGAGGGATAAAAACACTTGATGAAGACAGAATCAACAATTCATGATTGAACTTGCTACTCAAAAACATGTATTTATTTAAACAACAGGATATGTGTTCTCAGACTGTCCTCTAGAGACTATTAATTCAAGCGTTTCAAAGTATATGATTTCCAAAAACAATACTGATTAAAATTTTTTTAAAAATAAAAAAAAGCCTGATTTGATGGTACCTCAAAGATACACTACCAAATTTTTTCCAGTCTAACATTGCAATTGGGTTAAGAGTTCTTCCTGCATTGGTAAAACATTTTTCCTCACAAAATGTGGGTACTGAAACTGGATAGAAACACCATGAATGTGAAAATACCACCAATTTTCTGTAGTTTAAAAAAACTAGAATGTTCTTTGGAATCACTGAAATATAAAAAAAATTTGGGTTTTTTTTTGTTTGTTTTGTTTTTTCCTACAGTCTGTGCACCTTCTTTCCAGATCTCCATGTTGCTTGAAGTAATGACCTGTGTGATGCTACGTTTATAGATTCAAGTCTTGCAGTGCAATATCCATGCTTAACACACCGGGGTTTCTCTGATCAATGATGCTTAACCCAGACACGCTGTCAATTATTTCTCCAAAATGACTTCACCTCAAAATAAAAACTGTGGACTAAGACGCAAAACACCTTGTGTAAACAACCAAATGAACCCAACATCAATTCCAGCGTGGCTTCAGCATTCAGGAGACCCTTGTCACCTGCTGTTTTTCATGGAAGTACCACAGGCCCAGCTGCTGACATCTGGCCTCCTAGGCCTCAAAAGAAATTCAGGGCTGGCAAGTTGGATTAGATTCTAAGAGAATTTGTCTTTGACAAACTACCAATTTTAGCATAAAATCTGTCCATGGCTATAAGTTTCAATGTGCGTACAACTGGTTAGAGATGTTCATGTGTTTTTTTTCTTTCCATTTCAACATTGTTGGAATCAAGTAGAAATATGTCCATGGTATCTCTTCACATGTGTCATGAAATATGAGAAATCTGTCTGATTCTAGACACTATTTCTTTACGACACAATGGGCAGGTCTCCAGTTGCAAGGCACAATCCATGCACAGGTCGCTAAAGGAAAAGATACAAATGCCAGTTAAATTAATGCTTTAAAAGATCAAACTCTACCTGCTAGCTAAATCTGAAATGTTAACAAGTCTGTTGGAGAAAGTGTACATATCATGCAATCATGCATAGTTTGGAAAATAACATGAAGAGAATTTATAAATAAAAATTAAATCTCCCTCCTATTTTTGATCCTCCATCTTTCTCCTCTGTGGGTTAAATAAAAAGCTCATCTTTCTCAAGAAAATCTATGTGTACAAATTACACAAACACACATATGTTTGTGTGTGCTATGTGTGTGTGTGTGTATGTATGTTCAGGGATATATGCTATTTATCCCCTATCAGCTAGTCATTTATCCCAGTAATATTTACTTCTTCCATCAGATGTGACCTTGTTATATAACATGTGACTAATTAATATGACTAATAAATGCTTTAGTATAGATTAGATTTTCAGTTTATTTTAATTTTTCTCTCATATATTACATTCTGACTGCAGTTTACCTTCCCTGCATCCCTCCCAGTCCCTTCCCCAATCTTTCCTCTCCCCTAGAACCAAGCCTTCTCCATTTCCCTTCCAAAAAAACCCAAAAGCCAAAAACCAAAAAACCAAAAACCAAAACAAAAAAAGCAGGTCTCCTAGGGCTATCAACTGAACAAGGCTTAAGAAGTTAAAATAAGACTAGGCATAAACCCTCATATCAAGACTGGGCGAGGCAAGCGAGAGTTTCTCTGTCTAACAGCCCTGGCTATCCTGGAACCAGGCTGGCCTCAAACTCAGAGATATGCCTGCTTCTGCTTCCCAAGTGCTGGAATTAAAGGTGTGCACCACCATACACAGTTAGATTTTCAGTTTGTTTCTTTTTTAAAGATTTATTTATTTATTTATTCATCTATCTATCTATTTATTTATTTATTTCGCATGCAATGTTCTGCCTGTATGTCTGCCTGAAGGTCTGAAGAGGGTACTAGATCTCATTACAGATGGTTGTGAACCACTATATGGTTGTAGGGAATTGAACTCAGGACCTCTGAAGAGCAGCCAGTGCTCTTAATCATTGAACCATCTCTAGCCCCTAGATTTTCAGTTTTTAAAAATATTTTGTGTAGGAGGGGAGAGGAAGGGAGGGAAGCAGAGAAAAATGTATAGCTCAATAAAAAAAATTAAACAAAAATGTCTTGTGTATGTGTACTGTGTGTGCAGCACCTGCAGAGGCCTGAAGAAGGCATTGGATCCCCTGGAACTAGAGTTACATATGGTTATGAGCTTCCATGTGGGAGCTAGAAATTGGACCTGGACCCTTTAGAGCTCCAGCCCTCCTGGCTTTTCTTTATAGAAGCATGACACACTTCTTGGCTGCATTCTTAGTTTTCTGCTTGTTTCCCAAGCCAATATAAAAAGTACTTTCAAATGGATCTACAAACAGGTTGGTAGTTATGCACAGAACAAGAAGAGGTGCTGGATTATGTGGTAAATCAAAGTAGTAGCAACAAGTATCTTTGTCTTGTCCCCAATATCTTAGAATGCTTCCATCATGTCACCATTAAAAAGATGCTAGTTAGTGTGTGGTCATATCTACAGTGCCAGCACTTGTGAAGCTGAGGCAGAGCAGCTTGGGCTCTATAGCAAGACCTCATCTCAAAAACAAACACAATTTTCAAAAGAAAAAAGAAGAAAAATGTTAGACGTTGCTCAGTGGTATAGCACCTGCCTAGCATGTGTGAGGGTCTGAGTTCTATCCTTGCACTGCCCAAACATTAACATTAAAAGGTGCTAGTTAGCATTTAGCCAAAAAACATATTTCAGAATATCTAAGAAAATTTTTAACTATTTTTATTTTATTAATTTTTTCGATTTACTTATTTTTTGAGTGTTTCACCTGTATGTCCATATTTCTGTGCACCACTGGTACCCTCAGAGGTCAGAAGGCATGGGATCTTCTGGAACTGTAGGTGGTTGTGAGCCACCATGTGTTTTCTTTTTTGATTTTTAGTGTGTTTGCCATGCAGATTTTGTAAAAATAGTAGATTTATTTTACCTGTGATCGAGAGAAGTTTAGATAGATTTGAACTACTCTGCCCTGAAAATTATAAAAAACTCACCAGTAAAACTATCCAGGTTTAGTGCCTTTGGGAGGAAGGCAAAGGCCGACTTCATAACCACACCATTTGCTACAGTAAGAGGAGTATTTCATTTTCAGCCTCTTCTAGGTCTCATCATTTATTTTATCCTGATTTCTTTTCTTCACCATCACCCTCAAAAAACTCTAAGATATAATATTCTTGTAATTCTTTTAAATTTCTTTCCAACTGTTTGGGATGTTGTAGAAACTATGACCACATATTCAGGGTAATTAGTTCTAAGTCTTTACACACTAGTCCTCATCAATGAGTCCTTAGTTGTGTTTAAGACACCATAGGAAAGCCTTTAATCCCAGCACTTGGGAGGCAGAAACAGGCAGGTCTCTGAGTTCAAGGCCAGCCTGGTCTACAAGAGTTAGTTCCAGGACAGGCTCCAAAACTACAGAGAAACCCTGTCTCGAAAACTGAAACAAAAAAACTGTGTTTGCTGCGTGGTGGTGGCGCATGCCTTTAATCCCAACAGTCAGGAGGCAGAGGCAGGCAGGTCTCTGTGAGTTTGAGGCCAGCCTGGTTTACAAGAACTAGTTGCAGGACAGGCTCCAAAGCTACAAAAAACCTTACCTCGAAAAACCAAACCAAAACCAAACCAAAACAAAACAAACCAAAACAAACCAAACCAAAAACAAAACCATAGGAAGGGTCAAAGGGCTCACAGATGAAGATCAGATCCTTCTATTTGGAAACAAAGATGGAAAAGGGTATCAGACCTTTAAATTCTGTATCTGCCTGTAAGGCCCTGATAAATAAATCCTGCAAAGGTGTTCAATCTTAGAAATTCTGGGCAACAGCAGAGAAACTTCATAGCTAAGGGTGAAAAGAAAGACAATGCATGCATTCTAACAGCCTATTAGGTAACAACACGTTCAGAAGACCCTGGTAAACGATCCAGGCTGAGTCACTCCTGTGACGGCAAACTGTGGTCCATAATTCTAGGGTCAAGACACCTGGGCAATAAGGTGACTACAGATTTGTCAAAAATACCAGGTGTCGAATTGTGATGGACACAAGAAGCGTGTATTGTCAGCATGAGTGCTGCCCACAGGCTGAGTATACTACTCACCTCTTCCTACTATTAGTCGGGATGACTTTATCAGGAAAGACCAGCTCATTTGCTGCTCTGGTGATGCTAAGACACTGTCCTACAGGATCCAGGTGTCCTGTAAATTCTTTTTACAGAGCTGATTGGCTGAGATGGCATGGGAGCTGCACTTTTTTTAATGGCTAGGAGTGTAAAAAGCTGGTGAGGAGGTAACCTCTAAGTGATGTCCCAAGAAGCTCATAGACAACATTACCCTTTCACATTTTTGTAAAGACAAAATTACATAAAAAACTTAAACCAGGCTTAGTAGCAGATGCCTTTAATCCCAGTACTTGGATTAGAGATTAGGCAGGAGGATCTCTGTGAGTTCAAGGTCAGCCTGGTCTACAGAGCAAGTTCCAGGACAGCCAAAGCTACACAAAGAAACCCTGTCTTGAACACCCCTCTCCCTCACCACCCAATCTATTTGTGTATGTGTTTGTCTGAATAACTTTCATATCAAATAGCTTGTCCTTGGCAATTTAATTCCTCACTCAGTTCACTATAGTCCTGATAATTTAACAACTCTGGAGAACAGCTATGGATCTGCTAAAACCCCAGAAGTCACTCAAGAGCCGTATGAAATGTTGCTGAATGTGATGTGTGAAAGATCCAAGAAGCAGCCCCTCTCACCTGTGTCCACATGGCTTCAGCTGTGTGTCTGCTACCTCATCACAACAGAGTGAACAGCAGTTCTCTCGAATACTGACTTGTTTCAGTAGAGCAAGGCGCCTGTGCCTGAGCAGATAAAGCGATATGAAATTCATTTTGTTAACAAGGAGTCAGTCAGCATGGGCCACATGAAATGCTCACAAAAAGCCTTACCCAGGGAAAATATACTCCACAATTTTTGTTCAGTAAAGTTTTCACACATCTCAGCCTTAGCAGAGTGAAGGAGGCTAGAGCGTCATTTTACAGATAAAAAAAATAAAGTTTTATGAGATGATTTACATAAAACTTAATAAACAGAAATCAAATTTGGCTGGGTGGTGTGGCGCACACCTTTAATCCCAGCACTGGGGAGGTAGAGGCAGGTTCAAGGCCACTCTGGTCTACAAGAGCTAGAACTATAACACAGAGAAACCTTGTCTTGAAAAACCAAACCAAACCAAACCAAATTCAGATCCTTTGGTTCTAAGTCCAATGTTCTTTTACCAGCAAATTTCAATGGTTTAAGTAACATATATTCAGAATTTGGTGAAAAGCACACACCTTTCCCAAGGAAAACACCCACAGTTTTTGCACAAGGGATTTATGACATGTAAACTCCCTGCAAGTTTAGACACCTTAGATTTGAACTCTTCCACTACACTTCCATTCAGCATGGACAGGAAAACAGACAGGAAGAATTGCTCTCCTCAAGTCACTTATGGGCTTGCTATGTGCCTGGCACTAACCCAAGCCATGACAATTCAGCAGTGATCAAATAAGTATCCTTAGCTAGACATGGCACACAGCTAGAATCAGCATTTGGGAAGCCTGGGCTCTAGAGCATACAGGGTAAAAAAAATAGCAACCACAAATACAAAAAGAAGTAACTGTTTCTATGGAGCCCATGCTCTAGAGTGGCAGTGGGGGAGACAACTAAAAACTATGTTAAATGCTGATGAATAATAGCATGACAGAAAATAAACTGGGAAAGAGGAAAAAGAATGCTTGTAGGTATGAGAGACACAGGGGTTAGGATGATGGCAGTCAAGGAGGGCCTCATTAAGCAAATCTTAGTAGACATGTGAAGGCATGGGGGAAATGAGTCTTGCTGTCTGGACAGTGAGTAGTGACAGAAGCTGAAATGGAAATGGGGTTACTAATAGATGAGGGAAGAGCACAGGAAAAGCAAGGGCTTCACTACGCGATTCTTTTACTATTTTGTATGTATTTAAATTTAGCATAATAAAGAGGTTAATAAAATACACGAGAATAGAGAATAAACTTAATATAAACAACAAAATTCCAGGTGGTAGTTGCAATCCTCCTATTTCAGCTTCTGTAGTAGCTCGGAGTATAGGTCTGCACGGTAAAGCCTGTGTCAAAAACTTTGTGTCATTGTCAGAGACAACAAAGTCTAGATTCAGAATGAAACTGACCTAACTTGTAACCTGTTGTTCTTATTCAAGATAGGAGAAACTCTGAGTGTTATATGAATATTCAGTTGCCAAGTTGATAAGCATAAACCGGCCATAAAAGATGACTTCCCACCCCTATTCTGGGAAGTTTAACCCTGAAGAAACAGGGGAACTCATAGATGGATCAGCTGTGCCCTTTAGGTGAATGATGAGCCTCACTCCAGGAAAAGCAGGCAAACAAAGGACTGAGGTATGTCAGGAGGGAGGTGTCACCTCAGATTTTCACCTAGAGCAACTAAAGTTCACAATCTCTGTCGCACCAAGACAAACTGCACAGAAGCGCTAAGGGACAAAAGCCTCAGATGCCTGAATACACATAAGTGGTCTTTGTATTCTTAGAATACTGCCAAGGCTTTGCTGCCCCTACTGAGACATGCTCTATTCACCTGAAACTGCTGAGTCACTGAGATGGGGTGTAAGGTAAAGAAAGAGGCTGCTTACAGCTATTTTGTGCTTCAAAACAGAAGCCAGGACTTCACTGCATTACAGTTCCATTTATGGGTATTGCATATGGTTTAACACAAACTATGTCCTGGCCAGTATAGTCTCCTTGACTGCTGAGAGACTATCTTATTGATATAACACTAGTAATATGAGTCCCTTGCCTCATACTAACCCAGATAGCTGCCCGGTTTAAAAAAATGATAAACTTTGGCTCACACTGTGTAACAGGCCTCAATAAGCAGTAATTACCAGGAAGTAGCTGGAATAGCTCCCTAGCTGAAGGAACAGGCTACAATCATTTTACCAGGAAGATAAGCAGGCATTCACTCAGGAGATAAGGCCAATGTCAGTTTCTGTCAAATAAGGGCAATGAACTGTTACCTCAGATGGCTTTTCATGTGCTTGTGGCTGTAGAACAGTATTAGCATGTTTGTTATGCAGTTTACACCCCAAAGAAGTGGCTTTCAATAAATCAAGTTTGTTAGTAGATGTACTGATTTTCCAATATTAAGGATTTTTATACAGATATTCCAGTTTTTATGATTTTTTAAAAAATGTCTGAGTAGCCGTGAGCCCTGGCCTGTTCCGCTTGCAGCGGGGCGGGCTGGTGCAGGCAGCACGGTGAGTCTCCCGAAGGTGCAGAGTTGCAGTTGCGGTGGCGGGCGGGCGGGCGGATGGGAGACATGTGGGCAGACATATAGTATGG
>LOJH01045404.1:1540-13603 GCA_001685095.1 Ellobius talpinus
CCTTCCTTCCTTCCTTCCTTCCTTCCTTCCTTCCTTCCTTCCTTCCTCCTCCTTGCCCTTCTCTACTTTTTTGACTATGTTCTTAAATTCACATATAAGACAGGAAATAGAATGGACAACAGAAATAGCTGTGATGGTTTTTTAAATAAAAAACAAGAAAGAAACAGGAAGCATGCAAGCAAATACTTCCAATAATGCTAGTAGATCATGGAGCTGGATTGTACAGTGTATCCATAGTAAAGACTGGGAAAACCAATCCCTATCTGGGCTGAGGAATGACATTCTTTTACAAACAGAGTAAAGATTTGGTTATCAATGAGAATGGAATGGTGTTATTAGTAGTTATCAGATAAGCAATCAATAGTGTGCACCATTTTCATAATTACAAAATGGAGTTTATAGTACCTATCAACAACTCTCATGAAATTCTGAGTCTCATGAAGTTCAGGAAAGACAAATATTTGAAAGATGGTTCTAGAATGCCATGTACTAGTTTGCAGCTAGAACCCCAACGATCCACACGGCAAAGCTTGGTTCCAGTCTGCTGCTGTTAGGAGATGCAGAGACTTTTACAGGGAGGATCTAACAGAGCGAGCATTTGAGAAATGGCTGCATGGCTATAAAAGACATTGTGGACTATGGAGGTTTGAAAGAAAATGGCCCCCAAAGGGAGTGCCACTATTAGGAGGTGTGGCGTTGTTGGAGTGGATGTGACCTTGTTGAAGGACATGTGTCACTGTGGAGGTAGGCTTTGAAGTCTCATATGTGCTCAAGTCATACCCAGTGTCTCAGTTCCCTTCCTGATGCTTGCAAGTCAGGATGTAGGACATGTGACTACTTGTCCAGCACCATGTCTGCCTGTACACTGCCATGTAGCACCATGATAATGATGAACTGAGTCTCTGAAAATGTAAGCCACCCAATTAAATGTTTTCCTTTAAAAGAGTTGCTGTAGTGATGGTGTCTCTTTACAGCAACAAAAACCCTAACTAAGATAGAGACCCTAGCATCCTTCCCTAGCATTCTTGCATGGCCATGAGGTAAGTGACTATGCCTCACCACACGCTATGCTCCCTGCCACCATGCACTGCCCTTCCATAGGCCCAAAGCAGCCGGACCAACTGAGCGTGATCTGAAAAACTGGTCAAAATAAGCCTTCAGTTTTAGTTGTTTTCATCTTATAATTTCATATATAAGATGAATATATATATATATATGTAGAGTTCTGTCTGCATGTATGTCTATTCTCCACATGTGTACAGTGCCCCCAAAGGCCAGAAGAGGAAGGGAGAAACCATGGGACGGGAGTCAAAAGTGTTTGGAAGCCACCATGTGTGTGCTGGGAATGGAACTCTGACTCTCTGTGAGAGCAGCTAATGCCCTTAACTGCTGAGCCATCTCTGCAGTCCCAGAGCCTTTAATTTTTATAAACTGTTTGTCTTGGGTGCCTGTTACAGAGATAGAAAGCAGCCTGCCACATCTTACAAGCCATTGTGCTTATAACATGACAAGATAACTCAATACTGCACTAAATCACAGCTGGTATAAAAATACATAGTTTTAAAGTAGTGAAAATTACCTTTGCTTCTGGGAGAGAACCTTCACTGATATGATATACTGAGAATCAGATTCTTCTACTTTTGGAATGCATAAGACTGTTGCCATAGCAATAGCAGTAACCATAACAGTAGGTCACCAACACTTCATTACAGTTTCATGACAGGAAGAGAAGAAGAATATCTTGTCATTTTAGTTGCATGGGAGAATTTTGGTAAGAACATGCTGTGACTTGGCCCGGATCTGCACTCCTAAGAAAACACTGAGAAAGCCAAACTGTTCGTTTTATAGCTTATTTCAAAGAGCCAGAGTTCTGAGGCATGGCGTCCTGATGTGTCATGTGGAAATATGGGCTGGGTGGGAAAAATTCACACACTGAATCATCTATGTCACCACCTAAGATTCTTGCCATTGTCTTCCACACACTGGAAACAGAAGGCTGTCTGGTGCCCAGCTAGCCAGAACTGGAGAATCTCTTAAAATTTTAAAAATCAATTTATCCTGCAGTAATGTGCTGAATGCTACTTTTAAACTTTGTTAAGTATTGCTTAGCAAGCTAGAGACTATTTCATTTGTGAGAGTGGGTGCTGAGGGCCTTGTTATCTTACTGAAGGGTTACAGTATCATGTGTATTCAGTCAATGGAATATAAATCAGAGACATTATCACACATCACTCAGAAACATTCCAGAAGGTATCTCTTTAAAAAGATACTTTCCTTGAATGCTGTGCCAGCTGTCCAAGACAGGATGCAAGCACCCACACAACAATCCAGGTGTGATCCCTCTCTGGCCTGTAATCCCAGCACCAAGGGAGCCAGAGACAGGAGGCTTGCAGGCTACCAGCAGAGATAAAATTCAGCAGCTCCAGGCTTGCAGAGAGGCTGTGCTGTACAGGAACAAGGTGTGGAGAATTGTAGTGGACACTCAATGCTCTCCTCCATTGATTAATACACCCCCCACACTTATATAAAATCTCCAATAATTTCCTATCTATGTTCTTTAGAATTTGCTTTAATTTGCTGCCATGAACCATAAAGCAATGTTCCAACCAGTGAAGAGTATGGAATGTATGTATAATAATGGTCCAATGGGATTAGAATGAAACGGAAAGCTTCCTTTCACCCGGAACCAACATAGCCATTGCAGGGCTCAGCGCAATGCATCACTCACCTGTCTGTGGTACTGCTACTATAAATAAACAAGCTGTACAGCCAGTTATGTAAAAGTTCAGCATGTGCAATATGGAAGAAATGAGCATGTTTCTGGTTTTATTAGGCTGTAATTTTTATCATTATTTTATAATGTATTCCTTTTATTTTTCTTGTAACTGATGTATCAATTCAATCACAACAAAATTTAAACCATAAATCCATATAATAAATTAGTTCTGTTACCTTGTGCAAGCAAGTATTTCTGTGAAACCTTTAGAAACAGGGGACAACAAAGACATATTCATAGAAAGTGCAGAGCACGTGTGAAGGGTTGGGTGGTATCAGATCACTTACTCCAGTGAACAGGCGCAGGGACCATCTTGACACCGAATGTCTTCTGGAAGAAGAAACAGTACTAACACCCTGAAGAAATTCTGGCAACAGGAACACATCTACTGGGGAATTAAATGATCTACGGATGCTTACTGTAAAACAAGGGGCCACTTATGCCAGCAGCAGCCTTGCACAAATGTTTGCTAGACTCCTTGACTGCACAAAGAGATCATGTGACGTGACTGACCTATGTCGTTTGTGCTTTGGTAAATATACCACGATGACGAAACACCCGACGTTGCGTGTCTCAGAATGTATCCCTGCTGTTGTCTGAAGCATGACTGAAATCCAGTTGACTGCAAATGTGTGTTATACACGACTTTATACATGTCGTTGATTTAATTGATGAGATTGCAAGGGTAGCAAGTTTGAAATTTGTAAGGCAGGCTTGCCAACTGGAAACTCTTAGGCAGGGGATATTATTAAGGCTGCGAGTCATAATTTCCTCTCCTGACAGAAAAGTCACTTTGTGCTTTAATGTTTTCTGCTGGCTGAATGGGAGTCACTCACACTGTCAAATACCTACTTTCTTTCAAGTTGTTACTGTAAATCTTAACCTATCTCTAATGTGCCTCCACATCAGTGTTAGTATTTTGTTGAGTAAGGAGGAAAGAAGCCTTGCAAAGCTGTCATATAAGCAAACAATTACTTTATAGTTTAGCTTATTCCTCTATCTTGGGTGGTTAAAAGGTAGCTGCTATTGAGCAATTAAAACATTGCTTGTCTAAACTGAAGTGTGCTAGAAGGACAAAATCTGTGCCAAATCAGTAAGTTATATAACAAATAAAATGAATATAAAAGATCTCATTAATATTTTATAATGATTACATGTTAAAGTGATAGTGTTTAGGTAGGTTACATAAAATCTAATTACTGAAATATTTTCACTGTTTCTACTCACTTTGCTTTCATTTTACTTACATGTGTACACTAAAAATTTTAAATATGAATATATGATACATGTTACTTTTTAATATTCTCTTTCTAGCCTCTATATATTTTGTAATCTAAAAATTGGACTCTATAAGATTAACTAGAGCTAAATTTCCCTGGTGGGCTTATGTTATAGATGGTATTATACACTTCTTTATACAATAGCAAGTATTACCTGGAGTACTGTTAGCAGCTATTTAGAGTGCAGCCATTAGCTTGAAGGATGGTCTTTTAATTTCTTTTTTGATAAAATTACATTTTTGATCCTTTAGTCAGGCAGCGCTTCATATCATGTTATGTTGTTGCCATGCTTTCTCATCAATAATTTATCTAATGATTTTAATAGTAAGTTCTAATAATTAGCATAAGTTATTTCCTAAATCAAGTTAGCCAGCTTGCTTGAAGGATCCCTTGTCTCTACCTGCTGGACTATACCTGGAGTTTAGATTAGTTCTAGGGATATAAACTCTGGTACTTACCCTTTGTGTGACAGGCACTTCATCTGCTGAGCCATTTTCCTAGTCCCACTAAGAGACATTTTATTAGCGTTTGAAAGACAAACCATAGGTCAGGCAAGCTATAAATACTGGTGGCTACCAGAATGAAAGAGATGGAGAAGCCGGCACCAAAGTCATGCTTTTGAGTTGGGAGCAGCAATGGGTTCTGCAAGCTAAAAGCAGTAAGAAGGCTCAGCATCAGGGCAAACATTCTTTGGATTCCTGCTGGTATTCAAAGAGGAGAGAGAAAGGGGAAAGAATGTTAACACAGGGAAGTGGGCAGACTTGGCAATGATCTGGAAGCAACTGTCCTGGAAGCAACTGTCTCAGTGGAGGGAATTCGTGTGTGTGTGTGTGTGTGTGTGTGTGTGTGTGTGNGAGAGAGAGAGAGAGAGAGAGAGAGAGAGAGAGAGAGAGAGAGAACATTATCCCGTTACAGGGATAATTATCCTCTCTGTTGCCTTAGCATGTCTTCAGGTAGACCAGCCTGCCTGAGAGCCGCTCTTCTTACCAGGAGATTGACGAGCTGGGTTGATATAACTCTTATGGGAGAGTCAATAATATGTGATGTTCTAATGTTTGGGGCAGATCAGAGTGCCATGTTACCAGCTAGAGCCAAAAGTAGAATTCAGAATCCAGCAGAAAATTAACTCTTAGCAAAGTTATCTTTCTCTGCTCTAGACCTTTTCGTTTGTTTGTTTAGGCGCGATTGGATTCAAATGCAAATCCAGGTCTTACTCCTTTCTCTGAGTTCCTTACCTCCAAAGATCGTATTGATTTGGGAACTGAGAAAGGTGCCCTGTTCATATGAGAATTGCCAAGTTCTGCAAATGAAAGCATATGACACCCTCCTTTCAATACACCCACAGCAAAATCTGTGTCCTCCGCTGGGTCACCAGGTATTTGTAGGCTATGCTACATCAATCTTGCCGCAGAGAGGAATTGTTAGGTATGGTAATACACACCCACTACTGACACCTGGTGGGACAGTGACAGTGTAGGGTACTGTGACCCTGCCCAGAGGCCCTGGAAGGTATAAGAGCATCTCTTGCCTGGTCCTCTCATTTTTCCTTTAATGCTGGCTTCTCTTTAAAATGTTTTGTCTCCCATCTAATTCAAAAAATACAACTAGTTTTGATGTAACAACTTTGTGTTAATGTTTCCAAATTTATTTTGCTGAAAATGTCTCAGGAGACATTTGCTACTTTGTATCTCAGCCTCTGCCCTTTCCTACCTCTGAGATTTTGCTAAAATGTTCCTTTTACACAGAGTAAACACTCTCACCCCTGCACCAGGACTTACAAAAAAACTAGACATAAATATTTATCTCTTCCTTGTCTATATTTCATATCTACAGTTCTGTGACACTTATTTTTATAAACATACAATAAGTTTCTGTTACCAGAGTTTATTCTCTTTTAGTTGAACTAGATTGCATATATTTTGAAAGGAGAATCACCATATGGCTCATAATTTTTGTTTTTTAACAATATTTTTGTTAATTCTTTGAGAATGTCATATAATATGTTCTTTTCACCCCCTCCACCCATTTCTCTCATAACTACCGTCTCCACTTAATTTAGAATTCTTTTATTTTTTTCCCTCCCATGGAGCTCAATGCGTACTACCCAACTAGTCCTAAGAGAGGAGTCTTCCCTGGTTTGTGATCAACCTACCAGGGGTTGGTTTAAAGAAAACTGACTATTACTCTTCTAGCAGATATCAAATGCCAAAAGCTCCTCAGCTAGAGGTGAATGGCATGCTCACCTTCCGGCTCCATGCTGAGATTTTGTCTCCTTGAGTTTGCATGGGTCTTGCGCACGCAGTCACAATCACTGTGAGTTCATCTGTGCAGCTGCCCTATTCTATCCAGAAAACTCTGTTTCCTGGATGTCATGCAGCACCTCTGACACTAACAGTCTTTCGGGCTCCTCTCCCAAGACTCTTGAGCATTCGTGGAAGACATAGGATTATGTATGTCCCACTTAGGGTGGAACACTCCACATTCAGCACACTGACTAGCTGAGAATGGGTTGCCTTCTTTGGAGTTGTTGATCACTTTATTTTCTCACTCAGTAAACATAAAATGCCCGCTGCCCAGATCACAAGAGTCATCCTTACCTCCGCCTCATCCTATAGGTTCATGGTGTCTCAGTTCCTGGCTTCTCTCTCTTCTCTTAAAACTCATTTCCATCAGTATCTTTTTCATCTGTTCCTTGTATGTATTTCTACAGGAACTATGTCCAGTCTCAGCCAAGGTTTTCTACAAACCTTCTAGTCTAAAAATAATCTCCTCTGAATTTCCCTGGGACCCTGATGCACAATGATCTCATTATGTCATGTCTAGTGTGTTTGCGCTGGCTCTTTCCACTCAGGTTCCAATGTCCTGAACCTTTAAACACTCCACTCTTTGCTCTAGAATATTGTTACTTGCAATATCTCATCTCTTATTAGACCATCCCAAAGCCGTGTTCCAGCACTGCTGAAGCGTCATCCCTTGGCTCTCTTCTCTGTGCTTCAGGTGGTCTTTCTATTTTTTTCTTAAAAAAACTTATATGCGTTCTTCATGCCTCAGCTCAAGCATTCAAGGCTCTGTGCAGCCTTGAAAGCCTCTAGCAGAGGAGGGCTCACACTCTCCCCTTTATAATTTCATCTTGAATCCAGTTGTATTATTTGTTGGAAACTCTGCCTTACCTAAGTTATAAGGTCCTTACTAGCAGCTGGGTCTTAGTAATATGGGTATTTGTACTAGCTGCCTATGGTAGGAGGTGCTAAACACTGGAACTGAATGAATGAGATGAATCATTTCTCTACCTATAACCAGTGCACTGAGCTCAGGAAAAGAATCCCATGATCAGCCTCACCAGTGTGCTCCTTCGGCAGCCAGCCCTGGAAAGGGCAGCATGACCTTGGCAAGATTGTGTCATGTATTAAATAGGAAATCAGCTAACTTTCCTATTTGTATAGTACTCTGGCCAAAGGAAAGAAGACTGTGTGTGGTGAGGACAGCAAATGAAAAGGCCTTCTGTGAAAGGAATGTTCCTCTCTCTCATCTCATCCAGAGGTGGCGCCTCCTTGGAATGAAACACTCGGCAGAGGAGGGTTAAAGCAGATCTCACCCACATGGGCAAAGACAAGGACTCAGTCATGGAAATCTTTATCTAATGTCTGAACCTTCTGCTAAACTGAGCTGGAAAAGCAATAAATGCATAATTGCTCATGTCGGTTACCAAGTCTTTCTACTGGTTATTGAGAATAAAACCTGTGTTACCATCTTTTAAACTCATATAGAAAAACCAAATCATTTTCCCTGGACAATTAACATTTTAAGGATGACCTAGAGAAATATTAACTAACTTGGCCAAGATCCCACAATAATAATACACTGTTTTTTTTCAACTTGGTAGCATATTCTTTTCTACTTCATTATGTTAATTATATGAATACATTTAAAAAAGCTACAAGGAAAAAGGGGGTGACTGAGATGGTTGTGTTATGGCATCATGAACATAACTTAACAGTGTGGATGTGCTTCCAAATATTGCTGAGCTTGCTATATACTTATATTGGTATGTGGTATAATATTGATCTTTTCTAACACTGCAACTATTATTAGCTTGGAAATAACTATGTGTGTCTTGGTTGTTGAGTTATAAAGTGCATGATTCTACACCTGGAAGGATCGTGGAACAATGGCAGAGGTAACGAGAGCTGTGGCATTTGTTAATCAAACTGGTCATTTGTCATGTGTGGTAGCTGTGAAGAACTGGGAGAACCTGGGATTTTCCCACTTGTAACCTCACAGCAGCATCATGGATGATGGCAGATGACACAGCAGTCCTGAGTAGGATCAAATGTTTACTTAGCATTAGCTGGACTATAGGAATTTGTACCAGCTTCCTAAACCTCAGTTGCCATGGAGTAGGCAAAGAAGACCAGCGGCTATCTGCACTCGCAGTGGAGTAGTGTTACAGGAGGGAAGCCTCAGCTGAGGGAACTCTTCTAGGAGGCGTTAAGATTATCTGCCCTTTGCTCCAGAAAGAGAGTCACTAACTCTGTCTTCCAAAGCTGTCCACTGTGCAACCGGACATAACTGTCTTCAAAGGTCTGAAACAAAGAGTTTTTGGCCACAAGACATGCAGATGCAAGAGACCCATAGAGTGCTGTTCCCCACTGACCTTCCTTCCATTTCGATACTGCAGTGGCTTCTAGTTAAGGATACTGGTACCAAAACTTCCAGCAACATGATGAGGTCATTCTGTAGTTGTGATGTCAACCATGATTTTGGGGTCTCAGATAAACTAACTGTACCAATCCCATTAATCAGTAGTATCTTCTGAAGGAAGTCATGAGGGTTTCCCTTTGTGTTTCTTGGCTTGAGACTTTAATGTAAGTGCGGTGAAGTGTCTCAGAACGTACAGGTCCACTTTGGGCAATACAATAGAAGTCTAAGGCAATTGTGTCATCCTTAACAACTCTGGCCTGTGGCTTCATGTTCACCTAAAATCCCAGTACTGTCCTTGATAACCTTGGCTGATGTAAGGAGAACATTTTGTGTTGTCTTTCAAGCTGGATGATTTCCATTGTAGGAAAATTTGACCCAAGAATTCACAACAATAACAAATGAGTTATGGCTCGTCACAGTTGTTTGAAAACACTTCCAGTTCTCTTACAGCTACATCTAAGGAGCAAAGCATTATGTTTTATCGAGGGGTCTAATGCACAGTTTGCACAGTCCTGAAGAAAGTAGCTGTGCTTTACAGTCATCTGGGTCAAACAGTGAGGCTACAGGTTAAGGTTCCTCCCCAGTAAGCACAGGATTCCACACTTATTTAACATAATTAAGTCAAAGCCTTCTTTTGGAGATGGTGTTGGAGGTAAAGAGGGTTTTCCAACCTTCTTTATTTGCCTACCCCAACAGCTGGGAGACATTTACCCTACCCATGGGGTGAGTGAATATCAGCTGTGGGGCTGGGGGTTATGTGCATGGAAAGTGGGGTAGATGGGGCTCCCTTGGGCTGTTCCTGAGGTCTCTCAGGATTAGCAGAAGTGGTAACCACACCAGGTCAGATCCATCTGGTGGTGACTGGCAGACTTAGGAGTTTTAAAATTGCATGTTGCTGTAGTTATAGGGAGAGCCACATGGAGGATTTTTCTCCCCAAGGAAAGCTCCTAGGTGGATCTGACAGATAAATATCATGAGTGTCTTTCCTTCCTCTGTGACTACTAAGATCTAATGCACTTCTTCTCTGAGAGTCAGGGTGGTAGCTCCTTACTCCACTGCCGTAATCTTATTTTAGAAGCAGAAACTCTACTTTAAAAAAAAATCACCACTCACCCCTAGGTCTTTACCCAAAGTAAGATAGTGAAGAATATCTTTGTAAAACTTAGACAGTTTACTCCCTTCTTTGTTCTTTATCAGACACTCAACAAGCAGACTAGTCTTTATGATCAAGGACCAGGTCCAAAGAGAACCATGTAGTTCTGACAGAATTGAGTTTGAATTTTTTAGGCCCTCTTCTGGTCTGGCTTTCACCTGGAGGGGAGCCCAACCAGTCTGTCTTGAAGTTCCCTTAAGAAAGGAAGAGGCTTGAGTCCAGGTATAGTGATGATGGAATTGCAAGTTTTCCAAGCAGATTTACACAATCCTGGGGCTTTCTTCTGATTATTTTCAAGAATGCAGCTGAGAGATAAGTTCTTTCTAGAGACAACCATAAGAGGAGAAAGAAGCCATTTTAAAATTATATTTTAAAGTTATATTTCAGTTCTGGAGATATTGAAAGCAGGGGACCAGGCATAAAAGGTAAGAACTGCCACTGGATTTAATCCTCAATTCTATTTTCCCTTTTACTTTTAAACCAGGATTCAAGTTGAATAGACTGGCTCTGAGTTTCCACAGTAGCCTGGGCACAGGAACATCAATCTTATTGTCTCAGGCTCTCTTGTAGCAAGGATTTCAGGCCTGTATCCACCAGGACCAGGCTGTCTTGGAGAAGATTTCTCCAACTTTTCACACTGCAGAGTGCTAAGCTACTTCCTCTACTAAGAGGAAGTAAAAAGCCCATTAAATACTTCAACAACCATCCCATTATTCTGAACATCTGTTGTTGAGTGGCTTTATGATAAAGATGACACACATTTTCAGACTCTAAAATTAATCCAAACTGAAAGTATAAAACAGATTGATTTCAAGGGTTATAATGATATGGTTAGAATTGGCTGATAGTCTTGTGACGATGACACCAAAAAGTGTGTCAGTGCAGAAAAGCTGCTGGTAGGGAAGGATGCAAGTCCAGCACAGCCAGTCTGTTGGGAGCGGGTGGAATACACACAGCACACAGTATAGTTTCATCCATAATAAACAAGTCAACTTTGAGCCACAGTTGCAGGCACAGCCTGAAGCAGTAGTGTTGACAACAGAAGCAGAGATCCTCACTGCTCTCCTGTTCTTTGATGGTGGATATGTTGGCATGTCTCGTAAGATCAGAGCTCTGAGCAGAGATGGCAGCAATCTGAGAGACACAGAAACTTGATTCTAGTTTATCTTGTAAAAGAACAGGAGGCTCTTCCTGTGGGCTTCTTCATGAGTAGCCCAGATGTTCAGATGAACAGCTACAATTCCTTTTCATATCCGCATAATAGACATAGCCTATTAGCAGTATCTCAAGACTCTGAAAAAACAAAGCAAGATGTATCAAAGGGAATACTAGCTAAAGCGCTCTAAGAATGGGCTTGTGTTCTTCCAGTTGAGACAATGATTATGTCTGCTTTGGGTTCTGTATTGATGACATTGAGGCTGATGCCACCTGGTTGCAGGATAATTGAGTCGTGAATGAGTCAGGCTCAGCTGTTTAGAAGAACGTCTATGAACTATGGGGATTTCTTTGAGTTGGCAGCTTTGCTTCAAGCAGCATGCCTGGGAATAGGCTTCCCTCGTGAGCTTAGCTGCCACTTCTTCATGCAAAGTCAAGATCCTGCTTGGGCAAGGATGGCATTTCCATTTGATCAGTGAGGCTAGTTGTGGATTCTGAGCTGATTTAGAGCAGGATTGCCAGGGTGGAGAATTACAATGTCTCCATTGATTGGATGCTCACTGTCAATAAGAGTCCCGTAAGCCAGTAGCTGCTTCCAAAAGGTGTGCCCTGTGAGCCATCTGAGGGAAGTGACAAATCTGCTCCCAGTGTAAACTCCTTTCCCCAGATACTGCAATCACAGGAACTTATAGTTCTGATGTGGGATGATGTCCTTCTGTATATGTGTTGCTTTTATTGGCTAATGAATAAAGCTGCTTTGGCCTATGGCAGGGCGGAATATAGCCAGACTGAAAGAGTGATAGAGAGAGTAGGCACAGTCAGGGAGATACCTTGTAGCTGCCAAAGGTGACAGACACCAGATCCTTACCAGTAAGCCACATGCTTATGCTGATACACAGATGAATAGAAATGGATTAAGATGTAAGAATTCATTAATAAGAAGCCTGACCTAATAGGCCAAGCAGTGTTGTAATTAATATAGTTTCTGTGTGATTATT
>LOJH01045406.1:2785-13602 GCA_001685095.1 Ellobius talpinus
ACACACACACACACACACACACACACACACACACACACACACACACCACATGAAGCAGAATCTCAAACTCACTGTGTAGCCAAGGATGACCATGACCTTCTTAGCCTTTTGCCTCTGCCTCCCAAGAACTGGGATTTCAGGCATGCCCCACCAGGCCTAGTTTATGCAGTGTTTGGGGTTTGAACCCAGGGCTCCATGCATGCTAGCCAAGCACTCTACCAGCTGAACTACATCCCCAGTCCCCCATTCCTGCAGTTCCTGAGCTTCTGAAGTCTCTTGGATAACTATAGAAGACCCCACTGAGTTGTCTTCTACTCTGGGAGAGCTGTTGGTGCTGCAACTGGGGGATGTCACATGTGTAGCCCGGCTCTCTCCCTGCCTCCTCTTTTCAATTTTTAAAATTTCATTCATCCATTTGAAAGAATGACAGGGTCTTACCATGTAGCCTAGGCTGGTCTAGATCCTCCTGCTTCTGCCTCCCAATACTGGGATTTCAGGAGTGTACTGCTATGCCAAACTTCTTCCCTCCCTGGACATGGATACGGAAGGTTCAGAGAGAGCCAACCACACACCCAAAGTCACACAGCAGGTCATATATGGCAGTGTTCAATTAAGCTGAGTGTCTAGTCTGTTGATTCTGGCCCACCAATAACCCCCTTCCCCACTCCCTCCTGCTGCCCTAAGCTTCCCTGGGAATCTCGTGGCTCGAGCAAACCCCAGGGTCAAGTGCATCTCTGCCTGTATTCTTCTCAGGGGGTCCAAAGAGGTGCAGCTGGGGGCAAGGCCAGCTTTGAGAATCTGCCCCTGTGATATTGGGCCAGTAAGCCGGTGACAAAGTACTTGGAGTCCTCTGTGGAGGGGCAGGCAGCCCCAGGGGGAGGGAGCTAAGGAAAAGATGGACTTCGGAAGCGGACAGGAGAGCTCACCTCCCTACCTAGGTGCTGTGCAACCTCAGGTGCAGGGTGCGGGGACCGAGCCCCCATGTCCTCTTGTAAAGTTGCCTGATGACATCAGCAGTTAATGGGTGATGTGTTCCAGTATCCTGCCCTGTGTCCAGAGGTGTTCAGTGTGTAGTATATTTCTAATATATCACAGCTAAGCAATCTTAGGGGATCCTGGTGACTGGTTAAGGGATGGGTAGTTGATCCTCCATGTCCCCCAAACCCTACCTTGACAGGGTCCTGCAGCTGCCTCCTACAGAACCAGGAATTCAGTCCCATAAAAGACAAAGCCCATAATATCCTCAATACAGATCTTGCTGACATCCTGAGCTGCCCCTACCAGCATGAAGACCTGTTCCCATGCAGCTTTGGAACTGTGAGAGTACCGGGCAGAAGCAAGGGGAACAAGAGCAGGACCAAGGTGTGCTACGGGTATGCTGTGTGGCCCCCGAAAGTTACTGCTTATCTCTGGTCCTTCTTGTTTCCCTTCATACACTGACTCATCCCTAATCTTGGCTTTCATAGAAGCTGAAGTCAGAGTCTAGACTGTATCTAAGTGGGTACTTTTGTTGGCACATGCCAAAGCGTGCCCCGGGCTCTCTGGACCAGACCCATAAACCAGGCTCGTAAACTGATGAGGCAGCAGGCCTCCCTCAAATAAAAAGCATTTTCCAAACAGGGTTGGGAAAGGCCTCTGGGCAGCCCAAGGCAGGCCATCTTGAGGGCACTGGGGCAGAGGGTGCCTGGCAGCCTGAGCCTTCTGGGCCAAATGTATGGGGAACCAGTTCCCTGAGTCACTGGCTGCTTCTCCGTTTCCTGTTGCAGGAAAATTGGGCCCCAGTTGGCCCTAGTGTGTGGCCTTGGCCTTGTGTCTTCTCCTCCAAGGTCTGGTTCCACTGCCTTGGGAAAGGAAGGTAGATGTCTGGCTGGTCATGTGCATGGCAGCCAGCCAGCAAGTGCAGCTGTGAGACCATGGGACAAACGGTTGTGCAGTTTGGGAGGGGGATTCTCTGTCCCGGAGGTGGCCCCCAGGATGCTCCCCCATGGCAACTCTGGCTTGCACTTGCCCCAACCCTGACCACACTTGCCCAGAAGGATCCTGCAGGCATGGACAGGGACAGCTTGGACCATGGCTTCCTAGGGGCCCTGCTGGGTGACTGCCTCCTCTCAATCAGTCAGGAGGCTTCTAAAGGGCCTAGGCCTGAGTCCTGTCCATCAGATCAGGACTCTAGAGGACAATGGGATTTCGTTATCTCAGAGAGGGGGCTTCCAGGGCTGGACACTCAGCCTGCAATCTCACAGAGCCTCTGCCTTTACCGTCAGGCTCCCACCCCAATTCTGCCTCATCCGTGAGAACAACACACAGGAGGCCTGTACTATTCTGTAGGTAGCTGGCACTTGGGACCACTGCTTCCGTGACTAGGAGAAGGGAGTCACACATCTGCTGGATGAAGCGAGGCAGGAAGCAATAAGTCTGACCCAGGTGCTGCCCTGCCCCACCAAGCCAGCCGGCAACCCCAGCTCCAGGGCTGGAGGCCAAGATCAGGTGGAGTGATTCAGGCCTGGGTTGGGCTGTGAGTGCCAGCCCCAGCCCCAATCTGACTGGCCTCATTCTGGAGAGTGGCGCTGAAGCTGGAGTGCTGCTGGGGAGAGGGTGAGGGAAGGTCTGTCTTGGTCTCCTGGAGTCAAAGCCAGACAGGCCTCAGAGCTGTAACTACCCAATACTTCCTTGCAGAGTCAAAGAAAGCCAAGGCTAAGGAGAGAGAGCTAGAGGACCCCCAGCAGTCTGTGGGGGTCCTACTACTAGGACCCAAAGCTCCCTATTTCCTGCCCAGCTACCTCTTGGAGAGACCCAATTTGTACTGAGGGAGCTCCCGCCATTCCAGGGGTGCATAGAATCCTTCCCTTGTACCCCTAGTTAGTCAGATTTCCATTGCTGGGATAAACTGTCATTGAGAAAGCAACTTACATGATGACAGATTTCTTTTGACTCAGGGCTCTGGAGGTTTCACCCCCTGGTCACCTCGACAAGGCAAGCTGCATGTGACCACAAGCTAGCTGCTCTCTCCAGGCTGGCTGGGAAGCAAAGAGAGGATGGGGGCCAGGACAACTGTCCCCACACAAAGGCACACTCCCAGTGGCCTACTTCCTGCAGCTGGGCTCCACACCCTGAAGCTTCCACCGCCTTCCAGCAGCCCTATTAAGCCGAGTCCACCGATGGATTAATAAATCAACTATGTAAGAGTCTCAGTGATCCATCACCCCAGAGGCCCCGCCTCTCAATCCGGCACCAGGAACTTTTAGAGAACACTTAAGATCTGAACCAGAACCACTCAGTAGTTAGCACTGTGCTGATGAACCTCTCCCCCACAGGAGGGCAGGGCTGGTCCTGCAGGGAAAATCACCCTCTGCCTCTTCTGACTGCAGGCCTTCTTCAGTCTACTCCCCCTCCTTCAGCCTTCTCCCCCTCCCATCATACTCTGGATCTGTGAGGCTGAGAACACACGGGACCTTCTGAAAGAGTCACATGGAGTCGTGGCTGGGAGAAGCAAGGCAGGTGAATCTCTGTGAGTTCAAGGCCAGCCTCGTCTACAGATAGAGTTCTTGGACGGCCAGGGTCAGTGAAACTGTCTCGGAAAAGCAAAACAAAACAAACAGAAAAAAGCCCTGTGTTCTTTGAATTCCTCCCCACAATGCACTGCATGGGTGCTCTGAATCCCTCCCCACAATGCACCACGCTCTGAATGGTTGAGCAGGTTGCTTACTGCATATAGATATTCAAGGTAGAGTTGGGGTTACCTTCCTGTCTGAACTGCTCTTGCCTCCTGAGCTCATGTGACATCCCACCCCAAGGAGCCTTCTTCAAAACTCTGGGGAGCTGAGAAGCAAGCTTTCCATGCCTTCATACATAGTGAGCTGTTCACCCACTGTTTTCCTAAACTTGGGGGACAGAGGCTGGCCCCATGGGGTCTGATGGAAACCTTGGCTGAAGAACCTGGTGTTTGGGGCTCAGTGGGGCTATCAGAAGAGCTGGGGAGAGTAGAGGCTTTGGTGGAGGTGCAGAGGGCCCTGCCTGTGTGGGTTCTGAGGAACATGTCCAGCTCAGGAGAAGGCTAAACTTGCTTTGAACCATTGTGGTTGCCCCTGCAACCACAGGACTCAGGAGTCTTTGAGCCTCCTGGGGCACAGAGGGCAGATCCATTGGCTATGTGATGTCAGACAGGATGGCCTGCATGGTTGGCCTGTTTGGGAGCCAGGCTCAGGCCAGGAGAGAAGTCTATGATCAGTTAGTAACTTGGCAGGCATGGAGGCAAAAACAAATACAGAGACCACTGCACTCGGAGCCATGGACCCTAGGGCTCTCAGCTGTCCCTTGTCTAATGAGCCGATGCCACTAACTCCCTTCTAGGTGGCAAATGCCTCCCATTTGGTAGCCAGGATGTCACTTGGGGACTATAGTTTACTGAAAGGGGAGGCATTGTGGACACCCAATCTTGAGCACCCTGAGGGGGGACAGGGGAACAAGGTGCATGCCTGACCTTGATCATAAACCCTCCCTGGCTCAGGCTACCATCCCAGGCCTACCTCCCACGGAAAGGCCCTGCCCTGAGCAGGACCTGGCACCGCCTCTCTGTGCATGTCTGCATCCTTCAAGTTGGATGTCTGCAACAGATCCCCAGATCATGCCCTTGGGCACTCAGCCCTCCTTCTCCGGGGTAAGTAGAGTCAAACAGATCGCAACACCATTGCCTAGATGATCCCTGTCCCCTCAGGAGTGCTGTCACCTGAACGGTCTGGAAGCCTGACACTTGAAGGAGAGAGGGGAGGTCTGGAAGCCCAGCAAGGCGAAGGGCATTGGAGACTGGTCTATGGCTCTAAGGCCATCGAGACTCCCCTCGACCTGTGAGATGCGGGCAGGAGAATTGTGTCTGAGGAGACGTTGCTGGAGACTCCCAGTCCCAGCCCGGTGTACCTCAGGTCTGGCTGTATGTGGAGGGGAGGGGCTGCAGGTCAGCCACCTAACATCTTATTTCAGGACAAGACACTGTTGGGGAGCCCAGGAAGTGGCAGGAGCAGGGGGTTAGGGAGTGACTGCCCCACATCACCCATATGAGCTGGCGGAGGCATCCTGTGTCTCCTGTTCATGTGTACCTACCTGTGGGGTGAACCTGGGCAGATGCCTAAGGCAGATAAGGCCCCCTCTGCCTCCGGAAGGTAGGAGCTGGGAGCTGAAGACATCCTGCTGATATGGCCACCTGCCTCTCACCATCTGCCTGGTAGCCTAGCTTGGACAGCAGGGTGGAGAGGTGTCCTTGCCATGAACTAGGATCCAGCTCCAGCTTCAAAAGAGAGGACGAGTTTGGGCAGTCCCCAGCTGCTTATTCCAGAAAGTGAGCAGAGGGAGGCAGGAGGCAGGGGAGGAGGAAGACATGGCAGGAAGTGTTGACAGATCTACTTGTCGGCTGTCCCCCCATCTGATAAGATGTTGCCAGAGATTTAATGAGATTTACTTTGTTTTCTCTGGAGCTGGGTGTTGTGCCAGGGGAGGTGGCTCTGCAGCTACCTGCTGTGTGACCCAGAGCCAGTAACCACCTGTCTCTGGGCCTCACTCTTTCTGTCAGGACTTTCTTTGTCCGGCTCTGAGTGTTCCTCATTTCTGCCTCAGCTTTCCTGTCTGTCCTCCTGTCCCCCTGTCCCCCTGTTCTTCTCTCTCCCTACCCACCACCACTGGGATGCAGGGCCAGGAGAGGTAGGGTTGTGTTGAGAGTTCTTCCCACAGGTGATCCCGCTCCCCAAGAGCCCTCCTGGGGGCACTAGGGGACCCCGGGGACCCTGTCCACCAAGGGTGGTAGCTGCTGCCCAGCGGTTACCTGATGGTTCAGAACACCTATGAGACAGAAAATTGTGAGGAGAAAAACTGAATTCATGATTGTCTAATTGAAGCAAACTTTGTTTTGGGGGTGCAGTCTGGATTGGACAGTCAGTCCGGCTGTCTCTCCCTAAATTGGCATTTTAGAGAGCAGCCCTGCCAGCCTCTTGGGGTTCTTTTTATAGGAGAGATAAGGCGTTCACAGGGGCAAGAGGCTTGGCTGTTTGTTACACGCTGTTAGAAAAACACAATGAAAAGGGAGGAACAGGGGGAGGATTGATAGCATGCGAGTGGGGTCACAAGTTTAGCGTGGGCTGAAAAGCGTGTTTTGTGGCTTATGTCAGATCTAAGAAACAGGAATGTATCCTTAACTAACTTGCAAGGACTCACACAAGGACAAACAGGAACTAATTCTTAACTGTCTTGATCGCAAACAGAAGCCTTAGCCTGCAAGGTATATTGCTTCCGTTTCGGTCTCACAAGACCCGAATTTAAGACTTTCTTCACACAAGCCAGATTCCTCTGAGCTGGTCCTGTCCCTGTCCATCTGTGGAACATGAACCTTGACAGAGTGGCAAGGGAATGGGGCTAAAGTCAAGTTTTCCATAGTAGAGACGATCGATGTGTGTGGATTCAAGGACAGACACTTCCTGAGAGTCAGGGACAGCTGGGAAAGCTTCCTGGAGGAGGTGAATCATGAGGGGCCAGCATGCATTTTGTGTGCTTACGGCCAGCTCCCTGGGAAGTGCTGGAAGGTCATGGTGTAAGACCCTGGTACTTGGGCCAGGTGTATAGCTGGTGTTCCTAATAGTCCCGCAGACGGATGGGTCCAAAGCGCCCCAGAAGGCTGAGGCAGCCAAGGGACATGGGTTCTTGGGCTTACACTCTGTCCCCTGTTGGTTCTGCCTGCCCTACTACTGTCCTTTGTACTTTATCCTCTGTCTTGTGCCCTCCTCTCCTCTCCTCGGGTATGGGAGAAAGGGAATGTGCTGTGTGGCCTTGGCTTAACTACTCACCCTCTCTGGGCCTTCTTAGCAATGCCAAGTCATTCATGGCTTTCTTAGAGGATCTGCTGAGCCCAGGCTCCTGCAAGAGTCATGGGGATTGTGTGGAGGAGGAGTCTCTACCAGGCTTAGTCCTGATCCTGACCTTTAGTTCTGTTTGTGGAGCCTTTGGACTTCAGGTTACGTCTAAGCTTCCTCTTCTGATGCTCTTGGCGTGGCCCAGTCATTGGAATGCTATCTATGGCTCTCCAGTCTGACCCTTCGAAACTCAGAACACAGCCAGGTCAAGGCTATTAGGGGAGATGGCTTGCATGGCTGGTGCCTAGACAACCTGGTCTAAGGCCCCTGGGGATCGGTGTCTTTGAGCCTTCTTGTTGTAACCAGAAAGGACGGGCTCCAGACAAAGCCAATGACTTGGGGGGCAGTGCAGGAAGAAGAAAGAGAGCTATTGCTAAGATGTTGTCTTGGAAGATGAAAGGGTCAAACACCCTTAGGGACAGCCATGCCCTCTAACATGAGAGTAAGCCCATTACGCTATCCCTGCCACATGTGCGCGCACACACACAGAGACGGCATGCACACGGCATGCACACATACCCATAAAACATAAATCAAAACAATTCTTTTAATGTCCCAGTAGAAGGCAGCAGAAATGGCTCAGTTGACACGGCGGTTGCCACACAAGCATGAGGACCTGAGTTCAGGTCCCCAGTACCCATGTAAAAAGCCAGACACAGCAGCGCTGTCTGTCGTCTCAGCACTGGGAAGCTGACACAGCCCATACCTTGAGCATGAAAACTAATTAGCATATCAGTGATTCCAGGTGCGGCGGCACCCTGTCTCAAAAACTAAGTCAGAGAGTGACGGGGGAAGACAGCCGACACCCATCCCTGCCCTTCACAGGTACACACGCATGTGCATATAAACACCACATCCGCAGAGATGTCCCAGTATTCTTCCTCCAGGTCCCCATGTGACACACACACACACACAGACACACCCTGAAATCAGGCTGTCACCAGGTCTCCCTCACCAACTCTGGTCTGGATCAAAACAGGTGCCCAAGAAATGGCTGCTGGATAGATGGTGGGTGGGCTCTGGAAAAGGGGAGGAATCATTTGTGCAATCACTGTCTTGCTTAGGTTGAGATGGGAGAGAGAAATGGGGTGCAGGTGAGGACAATGGGCTGTGCCTGCTCTGGATTACATCATGGGGTATAGCGTGGTGGCTTTCAGGCTGTGCCTGCTCTGGGTTACATCCTGGTATACACCGTGGAGGCTTCAGCCTGGTTTTGCTCTGGTTACATCATGGGGTATGGCGTGGAGGCTTCAGCCTGGTTTTGCTCTGGGTACATCAAGGGGTATGGCGTGGTGGCTTCAGCCTGGTTTTGCTCTGGGTACATCATGGAGTATGGCGTGGTGACTTCAGCCTGGTTTTGCTCTGGGTACATCATGGGGTATGATGTGGAGGCTTCAGCCTCGTTTTGCTCTGGGTACATCATGGGGTATGGCGTGGAGGCTTCAGCCTGGTTTTGCTCTGGATTATTGTGTTTTACAAAGCAGCGGTTTGCTGTGAGTTACTCCATGTTGAGTGCAGGTGCCAAGACAGAAGGACTCCACCTTGTTTATCTAAGCAAACAGTTGCCACCTGCCAGGACACCAGGAGCCACAAACTGATAAATGGTTTATCTATGCCAATAAGCAACGCCTGTGAGCACATCACATCACACAGAAACAGCAGTCACGTGGTCACCCCACACTAGGACTGTCAAGGAACACCACAAGACTTGCCTGCCAGCCTTGTGGCCTTGCATGCCAGCCCCTCACTCAGTCACCTCTTAGGAAAATAATCTTCTAAGCAGAGACTCTATCTCATGATCTCTGTCCCTTGGCAGCTTCAGCTCAGGTGGGATGCATCCCTGAAGGTGACACGTGGGCCATAGGACCCTCTTCAGTCTGACAGCTGGAGTTGCCACCCAGTTGGCATTAATGGCCTTGTGCTCTTGTTGTTTTATTTCTCATCTGGAGGGGATCAGCTGTCTGAACCCCAAAGCTCCCTGAACCCTTTCCTGGCTATTCTGTAGCCTGGATATCATGACATGACGTGTGACGTGTGTGACGAGGGGTCTGAGGGTGTTTGATGTTAGTAATTACAGCGGGAATGGAATAAAAGACACTGTGGTTGCCCACGGTTACGACGACTGAGTGCATCAGTTACTCTCCTGGTTGCTATGAGCAAATACTTAACAAGACACCCCTGAAGAAAGGGAAATCTCAGTCCGGCATGGCGGCGCACGCCTTTAATCCCAGCACTCGGGAGGCGGAGGCAAGTGGATCTCTGTGAGTTCGAGGCCAGCCTGCTCTACAGAGCAAGTTCCAGGATAGCCAGGGCTACACAGAGAAACCCTGTCTTGGAAAAACAAAAAACAAAACAAAACCAAACAATAGCAACAGAAAAGCAAAAAGAGAAGAAAGAGAGGTGTTCTCTCAGCTCCCACTTAGAGGGTAGATTCCATCATAGCCAGGCAGGCATGGCCGTAGAAAGGCGAGGTAGCTGTCACATGGCATCTGTGTGAGGAGGCTGAGGAGGATAGTAGAAACTCAGCTCACTTTCTCATTTTTATTGAGTCTGGGACTCCAGCTCCGGGAACAGTGACATCTACACTGTGAGTGAGTCTTCTGGGTTTAACTATTGATCTAGCTAGCCCCTCCCAGACAGGCTGATCATCAATATTAATCAGCACAATGAGACAAATCAGAAGTAGCTGGTGACACTGGCGAAGTTTGTGGATTTGTCCTGACCTTGTAGACACAGACGGTTTGTGCCCGTAGATGAAGACGGTCTAACCCCGTAGACACAGATGGTCTGACCCCGTAGATGCAGACGTCTGTCCATACACTTGGCACAGTGTATGGATGGCAAGAGCCCAGAGCTTGATGGGAAATATCCACTAGGAAGAGCTACCCCTGTAGAATCTAGTTTATTTGGTGCCAGGAATAAAACCCAGGGTGTCATGGGTCCTAAGCAAGTGCTTACCGACTGAGCCACATGCCCAGTCCCCTTGCTATGTGGTTTATGACATGTCACACAGCCCTTCTGTGTCCACACAGCCTATGAGGCAGGTGAGGCAAGCTTCATGAAAGGGCCAGTTGACTGGCAAAGCCTTGTGTTGGAGGGATACCCAGAAGAGGGACTCAGGCTCCCTGAGGATGTCCTGGCTCTGAGAGCCAGTGGAAGGTGCTGGACCTGGGCTAATGTTTCTACAGGATGTTCCTGGAGCCTAGGCCTCTGCCCTCGCTGTTTTCGGGAAGAGCCAACTTCAGGACAGATTCAAATCCCTGCCATATCCTCTTTGCCCAAAAGTTTACTTAAAACAACGAATTCTCAGAGGAGAGTTTAGCAGAGGTAGAGCGTGTGTGTCAGAGGTAGAACATGTGTGTCTGTAGATACCGTCCCCCAGACAAACCTGGGGGTCCATCCAGATACAACTATACGACTCCCATAAACCATACAGGATTCTTCCTGTGACCCATTTATAAACTCCACCCAGAGTCAGACCTCCAGGCTGAGAAGAGCCTGGCTTCTCTCCCTCAGCTGGCTTAGTCTTACTTTGTGAATGCCATGATTCATGAGATCTCTGCTACTTTCTCTTTTTCCTGGTCTACTAGGGAACTCATCGCTAAATCTATCATCCAGATAAACTCCATAGCAATCCCATTTCCCTCTCTCCCTTTCTCCTTTGAGTTAATATCCTCATCTGAAGAGAAAAAAAATCCCGAGATTAGTGGTTCTTGACCTGTGGGTTGTGAGGTCACATATCAGATATTTACAGACCAATTCATACAGTAGCAAAATTACAATTATGAAGTAGCAATTCAGTCATTTTATGGTGGGGTGGGGTGTAGTGATAGGGGAGAGCAGGCCTGCTTTTCGTCTGGCCCAGCTCCTGCACGGCTAACTTTACACCCGAAATAACAACACACAAATTGTATTCATTTAAGC
>LOJH01045408.1:1923-13602 GCA_001685095.1 Ellobius talpinus
GCAATATTCTGAGGGGTAGCATTAGAGACTGTGGCAGGTTTCCTAGCATCCCTAGCGTGAAGTGCTCAGAGGGGCCAGTGTCAGAGGCTGAAGACATAGCAATTTTTATCTCTTGACTAAAATGAAAAGTTTCTCTGTTTACAACCCAGCTTGAAGTAGTTCTGGAAAAACCAGAAGTGTACAGATATTCTGAAAATAAGTCAATAAAGTGTTTTTCAGATGCTGATGGTTTGACACACAGTTGTTAGATTCCTAGGATGATAATAGACGCTAAGACATGGACCAAAAAACACAGGTGCAGGTCTTTAATGGAGTCACTTTGAAGAGTCTGGCAGGCAAAGGAAGTGCAGCTCCTGATGCCCTGACAGTGGACTGCACAAGGCAGTCATTGCTCTTTCCCATTCACACACAACTGGACCGATAGTGCCATAATTGATGCATCTGTACTGAAACTTCTATAGTTCCCAGAGTTGCTTGGTTTAGGAGAATGAGAAAGTGTGCAACACCAGTCTATTCACGTGAGGACAGTATTCACATCAAGGTCACTCTGTTGTGTCTTGCTGTCAGCAGAACTGCCTGACATAATGGAACTGAGTCAGCACCTTACACTTTCAGATATTTCCTAGTTTGCTTTCCGCTGCTTTGATGAGGACCATAACCAAAAGCAACTTGGGGAGGAAGGTCTTAATTGTCTTATACATCCTGGTTACAGTCCATAATGAAGGGAAAGAACTTAAGGTGGGAACCTGGAGGAGGAAAAGCAAAACAGAGGTCATGGAAGAATGCTGTTTACTGATATGGGCACTTACGGTTTGTTCAACCTGCTTTCTTATACAACCCAGAACCCAAGTGCCTAGAGTTGTCAGTACCCATGATGGGCAGGGCCCTCCCACACGAAAATGCCCCCAACAGACTTGCCTACAGGACAATCTGATGGAAGCTGTCCTAATTACAGTTTCTTCTTGCCAGATAGCCCTTGTTTATGTCAAGCTGAAAAGTTACCAGTAAGGGCAGTGTTCAAATCAGGGATTCCAAACATTTGTGTAGCGAAAGTGTTTTTTTATGGTTCCTAAAGCATCGGTTCAACAGACATTCACCGACTACGATTTTCTGAAGACCTATTATGTATTATTGATTGTTTTCCTTATCCAGGTCCCAAAGTACAAGTCACATTTTATTTTTAATTTCTTTATTGTATGTGCTCTTTATTTTATGTGTATATCATTTACTTGTAAGGATGTCAGTGCACCACTTACATGCCTGGTGCTGGTGGAGGTTAGAAAAAGGCATTGGATTTTCTGGACCCTGAGTTACATGGTTGTGAGCCACCATGATGGTGCTGACAATCAAACCCAGGTCAGCAGCCAGTGCCTGTCACCTTGGAGCCATCCCTCTAACCCCATGTGTCATATTTTAATGCATCCCCTTTCTCATGAGTTGACAACTTTACTGTTATTACAAGAGGTGTCAGTGTTATAACACCTGCAAGGTAAAGTCAAATAGTTGTAGACGTCTTGCAGGAAGCCAGTGGTGTGGCTATGTAAGGCTCTCAGAGTCTGACCTGTGTGCTTTGTAGACTCTCTTAGTACCAGAAGGGAAAACTGTAACTTATTGTCAAATAGATCAGTGTCTTTCTGTAGCTTTAATGAGAAAAGAGGTGTGACAGATCATCAAACACGAATTAGAGTCCATGACGTACTAACTTGTTCGAGTCTTGGGAAGAGTTAGGGTACTTACCTGCTAGCTCTGTGCTGTTGTGCAATCAAATGCTCACCTACAGTTATCACTACAAAGTCCTGGAGGCCTTAATAGGCATGGGTTGAGTTCCAGGCTTTGTTGACTACCCATGGGAGGCCTTACCCTTTCTGAGGAGTGGATGGGGGGNTGGGGTGGAGGTGGGATGAGGTGGAGGGGGAGTGGGAGAAGAGGGAAGGGGAATGGTGGTTGATATGCAAAATGAACCAAAAATTTTAAATAAAAAATAGGCATGGTTTATTTAGGAGTAGACCCTCTGTGCCATGAGTCTCTAATTTGGCTCCCAGATAGAATATAGGTAAAACTCAAAGCCTGCTCTTAGCCCTGCCCAGTTCTGATTTTTCTCTCTGCTTTTAGCACATTGCTGCTCAGGCTCCCCAGTTCTCCCTTCTAGTGGGCCAGGAGACCCTCACCATGGCGGCTTGAAGAGCGGAATCAGCATCTTCTTTTGTTTTCCATCTCTTTCTTCACCATTTCTCTCTTTTCTCTTTCCTGTGATTCTCTGATAAATTCATAGTCCTTACAGTTTTAATGACTGCTAATTGATTAATGTATCTTAATGACAGTTAATAGTTTAATTTGCCAGCATGTTAAAAGGGCTTTTTAGAATTATAACCTTGTTTTAAAAACTAGCTCAGAGTGAGAATTTAAAGCTTGCTGACAAGTCAATGGGAAAAGTGTCATAATGGGTATTTTTCAAATTTGAACATCTCTGGAAACAAAGGCACACTGTTTTTTAATTAAAAATTTACTTTATGTGTATGGGTTTCTGTATGCATGTAATGTCTCTGCACTGCACGCATGCCTGGTGCCCATGGATGCCAGAAAAAGGCATTTGATTCCCAGGAACAGAAGGTACAGATAGTTGTGAGTCAATACTTGGGTGCTGAGGTTTGAACCAGGGTCCTCTGGAAGAGTATCTAGTATTCTTAAGTGTGGAGCCATCTCTCCATCTACAAGGAAACATTCTTAAAGTAAGAAAGCAGTGTGCCATACTTTGGTTGGCAGCATTATTTGTTCATTTTTAGTGATACATAAAGCAGTGTGTTAAAATAAGTGGTATCTTAGGTTGATTTAAAACAAAGATGGGGTGGGGGTGGTAATAAAACAAAGTCACCTGAGCAGACAGCCTCAGGATGGGATACAGTCTGTGCCAACTGCTCTTCACATGATATGATACTTAAGAGTGTATAAAGAATTTTAAAAATTAAATAACTCTTAAATTTAGACTGCCAACCAACAAATCTGCTATTGAAATGATCAGACTGTCCTCAAAAGTAGAAATGAAATGGCCAATAAGTATTTTTTATAATGTTCAGCATCCTTAGCCATCAGGAAATACAAATTAAAACAACTTTAAAATTCCATCTCATTCCAGTCAGAATGGATGTCATCAAGGCAAACAACATCCTCATCCATTTGATGAGGATAGGGAAAGGGGAAATCTGTGTGTTCTTGGTGTGAATGTAAAGTGGTATAACCATCATGGAATCAGTTTGTATGCTTCTCCAAAAGCAAACTAGAACTTCCTATCACCCAGCTTTACTGCTCTGAGCATACATCCAAAGGGGTCTATGTCCAACCTCAGAGTCATTGGCACATCCATGTTTATTGTTTCTGTTTTCACAAGAACAAGACAATGGAACCAGGCTATATATCCATAAATAGATGAATACTGAAAAAAATATTTACATACATACACAACACACACATATACACTCATATGTGGCCATATGTGTGTGTATGTAAATACACAGAACTTTATTTTCAGCTGTAAAAAATGAAATATTGCAAGTTTCAGGAAAATGAATGGGTTTATAAAATATTATATAAAATGAGTTAACCGAGACAAAAATCATATAGTCTTTCTCATATGAAGCTCTCTTTAGCTGTGTGAAAAAGTGGGGTGGGTATGAATATGGACTGTAGAGGCTTTTAGGAAGGGAGGAGGAAAGTGGCACATTTGTGATATGAAAGCAGAGAGGAGGCTATGGGGGAATGGAAGGTTATAGTGGATGCTGGTAGGTATTCAAGAGAAGCTGGGGGAGCAGAATCAGAGGAACAAATTTTGCCTGAAATATCCATAATCATAATGAAACAAGATAATCTGTATGGTAATTAAAATTTTAAAGTAAAAAATATATTTACTTTCTCTATTTTTCAAGCTACTAACTTTGTACTAGATGATAACTACTTCCCCCATTTACAAACATAACTCTCTCTCTCTCATACACACACACACACACACCACACACACCACACACAACCATACAAACTTAAAACTCTTAAATACATCTGATGTGACCACTGAACTATGGGCATTTCTAATTAGCTGCAGTTGAAGCTTCATTTTCAATTTTAGGACTTTGTAGAGGGGATTTAGAAATGCTTTTTTTCAACTTAGTTTAAGATATTGTAAGAAATCAATACTGGAGACAACATCTACTCATGCTGTGTATTTCCTACTTTTAAAAATTGTCGTTTATAATCCTGATTTTCTTCTTATACCACCTCATTTTATTATAGAAGAAAATAGTATCTTGAAGTACTGTCTGTCTTTTAAAGATAAAAAGGCTTTGTGTCCATATTACCCATCATGTGAGACACGATTTTGAATACAAGAGTGTCATTCCTTCTTTTTGGAAGACATTAGAAACAATCGTAGAATCAAAAGCAAGCTCATCAACAGCGACAGCAAAAAAATTCAGTCAGAAAATTGGCTAAAATTCAGCCCTTTGTGCTCTTGAGACTTAAGGCTGCCTCTGAAAGAAAGCTCTCCAATTTTCTACTGCACAGACCCGTTGCCTCCTTTCAGATGGCTCCCTCTTTGATGCAGTTTAGCAGTGTTCTTGGCAAGAGGCGTGTTTATTTAAATGATCTTTGCAGTTCGGTTTACGAGTCTGCACCGCTGCACTTTTTGGGCATTGTGCGCCAGCTCTGTGATGCTCCACGACAATTTAAAACTTTATAGCCATTTAAGTTCAAAAGTGAAGACTGCAGTTGTAGGCTTCTCAAATGTAACACTTGTTCTGTTTTGCTTTTGGATAACAGTTCTTGGTGTACTTTGCCAATGAGTAGGATTTCCATTAACCTGTTATTATAATCTTGTACTTAGAAACTTTCTGAAAATCCAAGTCAGTATTAGGCTTTATGTATGTACAGAGTTAGATTTCAGAATACATGTGACACTCAGGATGCTATTACTTTTTTCCACAAACTTAGTATGTATAATCCTTAGCAAAAAAGTGAATGCTTCTAGTGCTAAAAGTTAGTGCTAAAGCTTATTCTTTTTTCTCAGCATCTTAGCCCAGATTTGCATTTTTAGATTGCCAATCTTTAAAGAGAAGTTTCTTTAGTGAATAAGAAATAGGACAGGATCATGTGCTGCTGGAATAGGAAATTATGGTGAAGCATGGAGAACTAATGGCAACATAAAGCTGCTGTATACAGATTAAGGGATTCTTGTGGCCTCAGTACAGAAATCGAATCTCACCCTTTTTATGCATTTGCCTACAGGTAGGTCAGAGCTTTGAAAATGAGTGTCTGGCCTGTGGTGACAGTGTGCTTCCAAAAATTAATGTCATCTTCCAATATACACCTGTACCCATTGAACTCTGAATGTCCGTCTGAAGCTAAATCCTCTAGCTGCCATGCCACACTGTTTATAGATGCCAGTGGAATCCTGCCAGACCAAGATCTGTGAAATGAGGCATTCTCAAGAAAGGCACCTGGGAGCCTGTTACAAGCATAATGGAATGTACTCTATATGGAATTTCTATAGGGAGTTTCCCTCTGCAGGGAACTCCAGATGTAGAGTAGACTGCCAGGTCCCTGGGAGGCTTAAGCATTCAGCTGCCTAAAGGAAGGATCATGTCACATGATCTTTTTGTGCCCCTTGAGCTGAGGAATTTCAACTCTGTCACACTTGGCTTATGTGGTTTCTGAGCATATGAATGCCTGCAATATGCTTATTTATGTTATTGTATATGTGCACATATAAATTTATATTGATATAGATATTTATGCATATATAAAATTAATGTATTATACTATAGCAATATTATGTGTTTAATGTTTTTATTTCTTTTCTTTAATCTTCTGAAGATTCAAACTATCTCTCTTTGTCACTTAGTCTCCATATATTTGCTTAATTAAAAATATGCATGGGTACTTAGTTGGATGTTTGCATCATATATATAGTTTTAAATATTTAGTTCCTTCATTGCTGATGTTTTCTTCATAGAGAATTTTGTGTATCTTTTATTTTCAGTATTATTGGCAAAACATGAATGGCATATTTTCAATCAAGTTTGAGTGTTTTTGCTTGCTAGAAGAAAGAAATGCAAAGCATATTGTTCCATGCGGTGACTCATGACATTTATAGCTACTGCTAGGGAGGGTAGTGGTTAAAACATCAACATCTAATTACAGTAGAACAATGAAAATGTTTCTGAAATAGTCTTGCTGATAGAAGAACATGGCTGCAGAGGTTGAAAGATTTACAGATTGTGTTTTACTCTGTGCTCAGTAGCTGCAGTTCCTGAAGAAATGCCTCATGAGTTAGCAAGTATAAATGAACAGTGAGTACTATGCTCTCACTCTGAGTCAGCCACTGAAGCTAGGACTCTAGAGAAGGGGACGTGAACTGGGTGAGGCACACACCTGCATTTTAGCTCTTTGGAGGCAGAGGCAGGAGATGCGATGAGTTCAAGACCAGCCTGGACTACCAACAAGATACTGTTTTAAAAGAAACACAATCAAGCACTCTTCACATTTGTGTGCAGGCACTCAACACTCTCCAAGTCCAGTGTCAGTCACTGGGAGGAAAGCTCACAGCGCTGTGCATTGTTGCTTTCAGGATCATCGCAGTGGCTGCTGTCACATTTCTTTCTTGGCTATGCTGGCATTCACAAGGCACTGATCATGCTCAGAATACAGAGTTTGCTCAGAGTGAAGGTACCTCAAAGACCTTTTGACTTTCTGCTTACACTAAAGGAAACCACATGTTTATATTTTAGCTCTCAAATATTCCCCCACACTTGAACACAAGGGCTCTCCATGAACGTGTATACATTTGTTAGGCTCTGCTAGCACACATTACAAGGGCTGAGGGCAGGTAGTTCTCAGCCACTTGCTCTTAAACATACTGAGAGAATTGGGTTGTGGGGACCGGTCTGAGTTTGTTGCTCTTGCCAGATGGCCATTGGGATACTCTTGTCATTCTTAGTCAACCCTGTCCTGTGCTTGGGAGGAAACACTTCTCTGGGCAGCATGCTAGGTGCAGTGGTTAATCTGCACCAGGGACTTCTTCTTAGTGCTTGGAACAAAATGATTATCAATAGCAGAAAATTTGAAATAGAAATCTAAAGCGCTGGTCATATGAGTGATAAAATATTACTGGGGAATGTTTATCTTGTTAATACAAATACAAAAAGGGCATCAAGTTTTATCTGCTGTTATTAAGCTTATTGAGATGCTAATTAGAGTTGAGTCCTAGTTGAAAATATTTAGGGAATTTGGTCATGCCTCTTAAGGTCTTGCCTCCCTGAGGGATTATTTATATTCATAGGGAGTTGCCTTGATTTAGGCCCTATCCAAAAAGTAGAGATGTGGCAGACAAGCCCTCTCTCAGCATGGTTCTCCAGAAAGTCATTCCTAAATGCAGCTTAGAGTAACTGGTGAGGCCTCTCTGTATCTTTGTGTATTTCATGAGTACTTGCTATGACCCCCAGGCTGTAATGCCTGGTTTGAAGTCTACCCTCTGGCTTATAGGAAAAATGACCAAGTTTTTGCAGAGAGGCTTTTTTCCTAGTGCCTAATGCAAAGCTGGTTGGATTGCCTGGACTTTTGTCAGCCTGGGTAATTTAATCTGTGTAAACAGTCAAGTTACTAAGGAGAAGTGGAGAGCCTAGAGAGAGGTGCATTGCACCTGCAGCCTGGTTACAGGACGCAGTAGGGGACCAGAAGGCTTGTGTTTAAAACCATAGCAGTTCTACCGAATTAAAAGGGTGTCAGCTGCTTTTCATATTTTATATAACCAAAATCTCTCATTGAAAAAGGAGCTGCAGGTTCTTGGGAAGTGAGATTGTATACCAAGTAAAGCAGAATCTGTTTTCCATCTAGAACAGCTTTTCTCAACCTGTGGGTCACATATCAGGTATTTGCATTACAGTTTTTAACAGTAACAAAATTATAGCCATGAAGTAGCAGCAAAATAATTTTATGGTTGGGGTTCACCACAACATGAAGAATTGTATTAAAGGGTTGCACTGTTAGGAAGGTTGAGAATTACTGCTCTAGAAAGGAGAAACACAAGGAGATCAGGTGTATTATAGTGACTGTCCCCACTTTTTCAAAATGTACAGTTTCTCTGATGACTCCATATTTTACAACAACAGAGAGAAACCCTCTGAAATAGAGTGATACATGAGGATTTTTAGAATATGGGCATTTTCTTCTGTGCATTGAAGATATTACAGGGAGTTTAACTGTGTATAATGTATTGCTTCCCTACCTCTCAAAATCAATGGAAACCAAAAGAATGGAAGCATGGACATGATGGAAGTGTGGACATGACAGAACAGCGAGAATGTGCGTGCAAACCAAGGCTTGCCTTCAGGACACACAACAGGAATTCTTCAGTGACTGCTTGGAGAAGCTTATTACATTAGTGGCTGGGAATTTTGGCTTGGGATCCTGAATTGCTTAGCAGCACTGCTGCACAATACCTGTCTGTGCTCATAAAAGGGACAGAGCCTCCTCAGACTGTTTCTGTTTATGGCAGGTGAGTAAGGTTGTTGTGAGGACAGATTCGCTAAGCATGGAGAGCTAGTTCCTGGGCCATGGCACCTGATAATCAAGATTATTTATATTGCATGTGTTGTAACTGGTGAAGCCCAGTAAATACAGTAAGGTCTGCTTTTGAGTTAGAGGTAGTTTTCTAGGAATGCAGGTTGTGAAAAAAAAGTCAAGCCTTGCATTTCTAGAGGACAAGGCTTGGATAGAAAGCAGGTGTTGGGGTAGAGGATGGGAACAATTCAGGGAAGAAAGCTGTAACATTTCTCTTGTTGTGGTGTATGCAGACACACTGCTTTTATATTAATAATAAAAAAGAGGAACAAAACCATGTTCCTTTCTAGAGAAGAGCTTGTGCACCACATAACATCAAATCTTAAAATATAATTTATTAGGATGACTATTATCACCTCAGCATGAAATGGCACCCCACTGAGAATTGCAGGAGCAATTTCTGTGTATTGGCAGCAGCAACATATCATCATGACCATGTGTGCTTTAGTTTTGCAAAGTAAAACGTGATATTCTTAAAATGCATGTGTAAAAGCCATAGGTGGAAAATCTTGAAAATGTAGGCTTCCCCCAGGAGCCGTAAACCCAAGTTCCTGTTGCTACACCGAAGGCAAAACCAAGTCTGATTCAGAGCCGAAGCTGGCACAAAGTTGACATTCAGCAAAAACACAGGGTTGTTAAAGGAATGAGAAATTTCTGTTTATACTTCAGGTAATGTGCTAAGCAGAGATCAAGTCCCTAGTCCAGCACTGAAGCTACTAAATTTGGAATTTAAGAGTCACATATGAACACAAGAAAGTTCGGGTAACTTGGAGATGGTTCATAGATTTTTCCGGTTATGGAGTTATTTTGTAGATTTAGTAAGCTAATAATAGGCAGAATCACTTGAGGAGCTACAATGTTGCAATGTGTATTCCTGAAAGTTATTACTTTCTTTGATCACCTAATTATCTCATCTATTCTTGTACTCCCTTGGATGCAATCTGAGAAAGCCATTTTCCATTACGTTTCCTCAATAGCACTAATATTCCACTTAGTTTAAAAATATAGGTCACTAAAAAAGCTCAAAACACATTCTATTTCAGGAAGGTACTTGTGTATTAACTATAATTCACTTCATAGGGGAAAATGAGGATAAAGAAAGGAAGAAAATGTTCATTGGTATGTTTAATAAATTCTGTATGTTTAGTGTTAGAACAAATGCTCAATATGAAAATACGTAGTGTTATGTCCAAATCTGCGAAGTCCCCTCAAGGCCAACAAGGAAACCGATTCCCACGTGTAAAAGCAAAGAGTCTTTATTTTAATCAAGTTTGCAAACTCGGTCTCTCCGCGTGTCCAACGTATTGGAATAACCAGAGAGCCCTAAGCTCAATTAGAATTGGGTTTTTATAGTAGTAAAGGTGGGGATGAGGGGTCTCTGAAGTTCAGGACCCCAGATTAGCTGACATTTGTCTAGGGTGTCCTGGTGAGGTGCATTGGCAGGTGTTTCTATCTACAGTGCTTGGAATGCCAGGCATTTCCTTTGAACCCTCTGCTCTTGGGTGGGGGTTGGGTTATCCCAGCTTTTGGTTCTTTCCTGCTACCAGGTATTGCTTCAGAGTAAACTACTGAGACTCAGGCCTCTTGTTAAATTTATTGAGGACTGAGTTCTACTCTGGCAGGTTAAGATAATGGTTGGATGTCTAGTTTCTTGAGTTCTTTATATATTTTGGAGATGCTGAGAAAAAGAATAAGCTTTAGCACTAACTTTTAGAACCAGTGTGTTTATGGGCATGTGTATACTTGTGCTACAGTACGTATGCAGAGATCAGAAATTTTTCTCCTTCTACCGTGTGAGGTCTGGAGATTGAACTCAGGTATTCTGGCTTGGTGGCAACTACCTTTACCTGCTAAGCCAGCTTTCCAGGCCTGCTGCTATTTTCAAACTTATTAAAACTTTGAAATCATTCAAGATGTCTTTCAGTTAGTGACTGAATAAGAAGACTACATCAATCCATTCCAAATAATACCATTCAAGATTGAGCAGTGGAAAGACACCAGAAAACCTAAACATACATTGAGGGAAAGAAGCCAGTCTTGGTAGTCTGTCCATTGTGTGATTCTAACAGTGTGGCAGAGTGGAAAAGGAGAAATCGTGGAGTCAATAAAACGATTAATGGTTTCTACAGTTTGGGTGGAGAGGATGGATAGGTAAAGAGCATAACATTGATCAGGTAGTGGCACTACTGAGTGTGATACTGCATTGGCGACTGTGCTGTCAAACATCTGTCCAGACACGTAGTACAGCACAGCAGGCAGCACACCTGAACTCTGAATTTAGTGTGGACTCTAAGTGCAGTGGTGTATATAAACGCTAGCTATGCTCATGCGGGCATAGAGAGTAAGTGGAAAATGTATTTAACTTTTGCTCAATATTATTATGACTATAAACTGCTCTAAAATAGTCTGTTAAAATTAATTATCAAATAAAAAAGAGAGGTTATTCCCTATATCCAGAAAAGTCATATTTCAGCTGCAACCTAAGAAAATGTTGCTGTAGATTGACAAAAAATGTTATTTAAATACAGTGAATAATGGCAGTGATATAGCTAATGAACATGTCTGTCAACATGAGGACTTTTCTGTAGTGATGTGCAAATGCAGAATTCAATGTAGTTTTGTGGAAGACTCTGTAAATAGTATGTCATATATAGTTTCCTTTTTGTGGAAAAGAGAACCCAGATAGTCTTAGAACAACAATGCTCATGGCTTTAGACATAGCGTCATGAATTTTGTTTCTTTTTGCTGGTGTCTTAGTTAGGGTTTCTATTGCTGTGAAGAAACACCATGACCATGGCAACTCTTAGGAAGGAAAACCTTAAATTGTTGTGGCTCACTTATAGTTCAGGGGTTTAGCCCGTTATCGTCATGGCAAGAAGCAAGGCAGCATACAGACAGACCTGGTACTGGACAAGGAGCTGAGAGTTCTTATGTCTTTTTTTTAATTGATTTTTTACTGAGCTCTACATTTTTCTCTGCTCCCCTCCCTGCCTAGTCCCTCCCATTCAACCCTCTCCCAAAGTCCCCATGCTCCCAATTTACTCAGGAGCTCTTGTCTTTTTCTACTACCCATGT
>LOJH01045417.1:0-13600 GCA_001685095.1 Ellobius talpinus
CGAGTCCGACGAAGGTGAGGTCCGGGCTGCGATCGGGGCCTGGGGGCTATGGGGCAGGGGTCAGAGGTCGCCAGAGCTCTCCAGAGCCAGGGCTTCCTGCTCGGTGTCTCAGATCCTCACTGGATGTCATCCCTCGGAGTGCACTTGGGTCGGAGTGATGCCCAGCTTCTCTCCTCAAAATGCTTAACGCCCTGGCTCCACTTGGGGACCTGGAACTAGCCAGGTGTATTTATTTGTCTGGCAACTACACCAGCTTTGTGACCTCAAGGTGCCCAGTCTCTTGTCTGCCCACCTGCTGCGGAGTCGTATGGAGTCCTCACTTCCTGGGTGGGTGTAAGGGTTAAATCCGCTTTGCCGCTGTGAAGCCGACGCAAGGGGAGGTCGGGAGTTGTTTTCAGTCCCGAGTATTTTGCGTTTGCATTCTTGCTTCCCAGAGCTCCACTTCTCAATCTGGACTTTGTGTGCTCCAGTGGCTAGTGTGAGGGACACCCAGAGAGATTGAGGAAGGAGCTAGCTAAGTGGAGGAGAAGCTAATAGGTAGAGAGGTGCGGAGGGGGAAGCGGGGCGGCCTTTGTATGAGTGGAGTATTGTATTCTGGCACAAAGTCGGGCTGTAAAAAGCAAAAGCTACTTCAACTGTTCTCAAGGAGGATCGTCCTACTCTCATCCTAGTCTCTCTAGTGCCTAGGGACATAGCTGACTGGCTCTTGACAGGACCTCCGTGAAAGTACCTTTCAAAGAAAAGCAACGTTTGCAGAGCAGAATATTGAAGGAACTGATTGTATTTGGTTTAACTCCGTTAAAAGGCAAGGCTTAACCAGGGATTTTGCAATGTGAAACGCTGCATTGCTCTTAATGACCACAAGGGGGTGCAGTGAAGACAAAATTGACTTCCTTCTTCAATGTAGGGGTTATTGGATTCAGCTATTTGCCGAAGATCAGTTTAAATTATTATTTATTAGTATATATAATATTATATATGTACCAAGAGATATGGCTCAGCCGTTTAGAGCGCTTGCTGATTCTTCAGAGGATCCAGGTTTTGATGGCTCACAACTGTCTATAACTCCAGCTCCAGGAGATCTAGTGCCTCCTGACCTCTGATCTCTGTGGGTTCCAGGCATGCAGGCGGCGCACCCACGTGCAAAGCACCCAGACATTTAGAACGAAGTGAATATAATTGAAAATGTTTTATGTGTATATCTGTGCCTGAGTTTATGTGCACCACTAATGTACAGGTGCTCTTTGAAACCAGAAGAGGGTGCCAGATCCCCTGAACCTGGAGTTACCAGACATTATAGACCATCTGGTGTGGGTGTTGGGAACCAATCTCATATCCTCTGCAAAGAACAGCCTCCAGCCCCTGTTTTTAAAAATCTATTTTTGGGGGCTGGAGAGATGGCTCAGAGGTTAAGAGCATTGCCTGCTCTTCNTGCCCTCTTCTGGCCTGCAGGTGTACACACAGAAAGAATATTGTACACATAATAGATAAATAAATATTAAAAAACTATTTTGGCCATGCAAGGTTTTGGAACAGTTTTTTAAAAATTATCTTGCACCTCTCCCAGGTTTTTTTTTCATCTGTTAACTCTGAAAGCATTTCCGGTTTAGAACTGAATGTGATGTGGGGACGGCCTCCTTTTTATTGTGTGTCTCTAATGTGTGGCGGGTGAGCATGTGCATGCCCAGATCCTCCCTGCACTGAACTACGCACTCTGCCGCTCTGTGGCCTTCATCAGGACTGCTGATCCCATGCACCTCTCCCCTTCTCTGACTGTATAGCATATAAAAGCAGATTCTCAGCATAAACCCAAGATAGAAAAGGCATTTTCTTCTTTGCTTTAACCACATTTAATATATTTGTTTTTGCTAGTAGGTTCATGCAGACCCACACTGGGTAGAAATTTATTATTCTCCCAGGTGCCCACTAATTATGCTGTTGTGATACCAGTTATGTGACTTTTGATCTCAGCCATCGCTTCTTCCCTTATTTCGTGCAGACACCGAGGACGCTAGTGAGACAGATCTGGCAAAACACGATGAGGAAGACTACGTGGAGATGAAGGAACAGTGAGTCTGGCTTTGTGCCTTTTCTCTGGAGTACAGCGTCGGTTCAGTCTCCACAGAGACTCCGATTCTGACCTTAGTGCTTGCAAAGCTCGCATTTTCCTGCAGTTTCCCCCTCTGGCCATGTCTGAGAGTCTTCTGTTACGAGGCTCTCCTGCCAGTAGGCTAGCAAGAGCTGTGCTGGAGATGATGGAGTGAGGGCAATGAGGCCATTGCAGACTGATGTGAAAACGGGTGCCCAGAGACATGGGCGTCTTGCAGGCCCCTAGCCCCGTCCCACACTGTGGGAAATGCTAGGTATCCTGAGTGTCCTGAGATTCAGGGAAGCTGGGATCGGAGCAGACTGCTGACCCCTTCCTGCTGTCTGCTGTTTGCTCTCACATCCTCACCTAAGCCTTCCTTTGTCTTCAGCCACAGTCACATGTGCCCAGAGAAACCAAAGTCCTGTTTGTTTTTTGGTAGAGTGGGGGAATGATTTTAGGACCAGGCTAGCCCCCAGCTCACAGGGTGCTGGGACTAACAGTGTGCACCATCACACCTGGCCTTGATTTTTATTTATTTATTTACTTTTTTTGAAAAGAAAAACATACAACCAATCACCAGCAAAAAACAAAACCTAGAGTCTTGCCATGTTGCCATACTGGTCCCAAACTTGGGTTCTTGTGTAGCTGGGACTGCAGCTGTGTCCCCTGTAGTGCCCCAGCCTTTGTCTGTGTCAGATGGGTGGGAGGGTAGGACCTGTCAGACGAAGTAGGGTCTCACTCGGCAGTTCAGGATTATCTGGAAATCATTGTCACCGAGGATGCCGTGAACTCCTTACAGTCCTCCTGCTTCATACTCCTGAGTGTGGGTCGCAGCTTCTGAGGCAGCACACCCAGGTTTCAGGAAGTGGTGATTGGCTCTCTTTTAAGGCCCTGTTGACTCTTGAGACCCTGTGGGATAATTTTGAACCCTTCAGTTCCTCTAGGGCAGGTAGTCCACATTTCTTCTCCCCAGCGTCTCCCTTCAGATGTGCGTGGCCATCTGTGCACTCTGTCATTTTCAAGCTTTTGAGCGCAAAGGACCAACTCAGCCAGCTGTGGCCAATGCTGACACAGGTTACATGAATGATTCACACGCGTGTTCTCAGTTGACACAGGTTACGTGAGTGATTCACACATGTGTTCTTAGATTCACATGTGTGTTCTCAGTTGCACCCGGGAACTCTGCCTGGCCTCTCTCTTGTGCCCACTTTTTACTGGGGAGTCTGCCTGTTTGAAATGCATTGTGGCAGCCTCTTTTCCTGGGGCGGGATCACGATGGATCTGGTGTCCTCCCCACCCCCTTCCTTCATCACTCTGCAAGCCTCCTGTTTAGAGGACTCAGTGGCAGGAATTGGCTACTACCTCTATGTGGCGGGACTCGATGCCCTGGGTCCCACAGACTTCTCAGACCCCATCTGGGCATCTGTTCCTCTCTAGTCCTGGTCAGAAACAGTACCTCCCCCCCAAAAAATCCATTTATTTATTTATTTTTTGTATATTGGTGTTTTGTCTGCACATTCTGTGTACCACATTTGCAATGACCTCGGAAGAGGGTGTTGGATCCCCAGAGCTGGAGTTTCAGACAGTTGTTAGCTGCCACGTAGGGGTAAGAACTGAACCCGGGTCCTCTGGAAGAGCAGCCAATTCTCTTATCTCTGAGCCATTGTGATGAGAACTGGTTGCTCTCCATCACGGTGAACAGGAGCTGCACATCAGTGTTGTCAGAAAGGGGCTCGGGATGGGGCTCCTGAGCCTCTCTCTGTTCTGAAAAGAGGGCTTTGGTGAACCTCTCTCTGTTCTGAAAAGAGGGGCCTGGGATGGGGCTCTTGAGACTATTCTGAAAAGAGGGGCCTGGGATGGGGCTCCTGAGCCTCTCTCTGTTCTGAAAAGAGGGGTTTGGGTGAACCTCTCTCTGTTCTGAAAAGAGGTGTGTTTCATTGTCAGCCTTTTTGAGGAGTGGGAAGGTCTTGGTGAAGGATGGTCTTTGAGGCCTTTGTTGTTGCTATTGTCACTGAGAAACTGGGGGTGTTTTCCATGTAGAAGCAAAAGTATTGCCCCCAGGTGGATACGCCTGGAATTCACAGCTCAAATATGCTTGCCTGTGTGTGTAGCTGCCCATAGTCCCTCGGTGTGAGCAATGAGAAGAGGACACATTGCTCAGTGTGTCTTGTGCTCTTACCCAGCCAGCCAGGGCTGCAGAACTTCCTGCATCGAGCCTGAGTTAGCTTTGTGTTTCTGATGCAGTGGGTTTACGGTGCTTACACAAAGGTTGGTGGTTATACACTGTGCTGTCTGCAGGGAAGTGCACTGAGGGCGGCTTCTTGTCCTCCCATCCACCATATGCACTGTGCTCCTTGTTCTCCCATCCACGAGCCTTTCAAAAATTACATTTTCATGTGTGCGTTTTGTGCCTTGAGAGGGTTATGCCACGCTGTACTGTGGCAGTCAGTCAGAGGACAACGTGCAGGAGTTGGTTCTCCTTCCACTGTCTTGGTCCCAGGGGTGGAACTCAGGTCATCAGGCCTGGTGGCAAGTGCTCTTAGCCTCTGAGCCATCTCCTCAGTCCCTTTTTTCATTTATAATTTATTGTAGGGTTGTGTAGGTATGGTTGATACTGAAGTTGTGTTTAACCTCATTTCTGCCCCTTAAGTTCCAGAGAGTAGCGTGTCTTCTGATCTTTTTGTTCTCTCTTGATTAACCCTTAATGTATACATGTGTTAATGCCATCGCTCTCACTTTTGCATGGTTCGCACTGCTTCGTGGGATTGTACACACTGTGCTGCAGGAGTCCAGGGGCATGTCTCTTTGTGACTCCCCTTCTCTGCCTGAAGAGCACTTATGGCACCCCCAGGGCAACCTGGTCCTGCCAGTGCCGAGCGAGAGCTGAATTCTTCCTCTCTTCCAGGATGTATCAGGACAAACTGGCGTCTTTGAAGAGGCAGCTGCAGCAGCTACAGGAAGGTAGGTGTGGGGCTGCCCTGTGCCCCCACAGTGCTCTGGGCACAAGGCCTTGGAGTTTACGTCTGTCTGGGAGCATGAGTGATGGTGGAGTCTGGCTTGTGGTAGCCCTCTGGTATGTGTTCTGCTGTCTCTTATCACAAACATGAGTTTTTTACTTTTATATTTCGCCGTTTTCAGTATGGAACAAATTCTTGAACTGAAGTTTCCCTTGGGTCCTCAGGGCACCATGTCTAAGATAGACTTTGTATTTTTAAGAGGAGGTTGTGGGCCAACAGGATGGTTCAGTGAGCAAAGGAGCTGCCGTCAAGCCTCATGCTGTGATGATGAAGTCCGCAGTTTACACGGTGGGAGGCGAGAATGCCAAAAGATGTCCTGACCTCCAGATACACACGCAGACATGCATGCGTGCACACTCACGGAAAAGCATTTTTAAGCAATAAGGACCTTGTTATCAAAGGAGCCAAGTTTTCCTCCTTCCTAAGCCAATCCATGCTTTCCCATGCTGTTCTCTTCTCTTGGTAAATTATAAGTGGCCATGTCTTGGAAGTATGGTGACCATTAAAGAAAGGCTTAGCAGCCTGAGACTGAGAACTGGCTCCTCAAGTTCTATGACAAGCTTGCAACCCAGTGTCACTGCTCTCGAAGGAATGTGACTTTGGGGCATGTCCCATCTCTTGCTTCATCTACCAAGTGAAGAAAGAATGACCTGGAACAGAGCGTTGGCCATAGTGTGAATCCAGACAGGTTAGCTGCCGTCTCTGCAGCACACTGCAGGGTCCCTGTCAGTGCAACTGCTCTTCCTGCCAGGAGCTGTGCTCCTGGGCCCTGGTCCTGTGCCAGGTACTGTGCCAACAAGTGCTTCCTACAGATGGGAGCTCATGACAACTGCCTTGGGGAGAGATGAACAAGCAGAGGTTTCAGGGTTTGTGCCTGCACCGTCTGACTGCCATGGGCCACATGACTAAGTCTCATAGAACTGATTAAAATTAACAATCTGATTCCTTGGTTGTATTGATTGAGTTTGAGTGCTGAAGTAGCCCCCACATAGCTACTGGCCACTGTATTGGACATTGCAAAGGTAGGGTTTTTCGCCATTACAGAAAGGCTTCCTGGATAGTGATGAGAGAGATTTCTATCCCACCTGGCTCGGCAGCTGTTCAGTCCCAAAGAAACACACAGAGGCTTACGTGAATTATAAACTGGTTGGCCTATTATTAGCTCAGGCTTCTTATTAACCCTTATAACTTACATTAACCCATAAATCTGTGTTAGCCATGTGGCTTGGTACCTTTTATCAGTGAGGCCTTCTCATCTTGCTTCCTCTGTGCCTAGTGATGACTGCAGACTGAGCCTTTCCTCTTCCCAGAATTCTCCTGATCTGGTTGCTCTGCCTATACTTCCTACCTGGCTACTGGCCAACCAGTGTCTTATTAAAGCGATACAAGTGACAAGTCTTTACAGGGTCGCACAGCAGGATAGCCTTGACCTAGACTTCACTGTAAGGGGATGGCCCTTCTCCAGGAGAGGGAGGCCCATTGTCTTAGACTGTAGGACCCCGTTGATCAGTGTCATCTGGGTGTCTGTGCCCTTCTCCTGGCCTCACTCCCCCAACCCAGGGGGTCTGTCTGAAGGGGCTCCATGTGGTCTCTGGTCTTGTCTGCTGTGTGCCTCTTCTCTGGTACGGACGGCTCTCTAGGCCTGCTCCGGATGCTAGAAAGTGACTTAGGTGTGGGCACAGCGGGCTGATTTTCTGAGTCACTCTGCCTTGTGACTGCCCCATCAGGTACGTTACAGGAATATCAGAAGAGGATGAAGAAGCTGGATCAGCAGTACAGAGAGAGGATCCGGAACGCAGGTAGGCCTCCTGTGTGCACACGGTACCGCCTGCCTTCTGCTCGGCCATGCCATGCTTATAGAGTGCGGAGCTGTTCTCTAGAACACACCCAAGTCTTCTCTGGGGCAGAGGTGAGGGGACGGACGGGTGTGCCAGAGTTGTTCACCTACCTCTCCTCTGGGAATCTAGGTGCCGGGGCTGCTCCTGTGTGTGTTGCTCCTTGCTTGGTGCACTTGGTGGCATAGTGGGCAACCTGAGTTGCTGGTGTGGAAGAGGTTGTAGTTCATCGTGCCTGTGGTTTCTTCTGTGCCTGAGAGGAGGGCTATCATCTTGTTCTGGCCTCCATGTGTTTGAAGCACTTGGTGACATGGAATGAATGCCCTCAGTCTGCTCCACATCGTGTTTGCTCAGGGTGTTTGACATCTGTGCACATTGATACTTGGAGCATATTGTCCATGGCTTTAGGAAACTCTCCATGTCGTTGGCCAAGGATCCCCATCTACAGAAAATCAGCGAACAGTAGGAGTTAAAGAACCATGTGGTAGCTCCTGTGCCCACGGCTTCCTGGGCTGGAGTGACTTCCTGGATGAGTGGTTTCTTTGCCTTGAGTGCTTTTTGTCAGACACAATGCCTGGGCTCATTGTCTGAGTTCTGGAAGTCTGAAGCTCCATGGGGTGTGAGTGAATGTGCTTTTCACAGGGAAATGGGTCTTCAGGATTTGAGGCTTGCCAAGGAGAACACGGAACTTGCGACACCCAGAAGTTTCTGGTCTATCCATGGTCTTCATAGCCCATACTGACCCAGAAAAGATGGGAGTCACAGATATCTTTTGTTTCAGATGCTGGCTTTATCAAAGCATACCTAACCTCCTGGCGGAGGCTGCCGGGCCGTATGAGGGTCTCTAGAGGAAAAGAACTCATAGACTGAGTCTCTACACAAAGGGGAGGTTTATTAGAGTGGCTTAGGGCTGTGGTCCAGCAGTGCCTGTCTCTCAGTGGAAGGTCTGAGAATCCAACAGCTGTTGGAGCTGGTTATCTCAGCCGGTTTCAGTGTATGCTGGACTCCGGAAGAAGTAGGCTGTAATGGCAGTGTGGGCATGGACTTGCCAGGGAGCTGGAGGGCAGGCAGGCAAAGAGAGCAAGCTTCCTTCTTCCATGTCCTTTGTACAGGCTGCCACCAAAAGATGTGGCCCAGATTAAAGGTGGATCTTCCCACTTCAAATGATTTAAAAGAAAATTTTCTCACATCTGTACCCAGTCACTTAAGTTTTAGTTAATTCTGGATATAGTCAAGCTGACAACCAAGAATAGCTAGTCCATAGGTAAACAGTTAATAATTGTCTGGTGCACAGTAGGACTAAGGAAGCAGAGAGTAGGGCTTGATGAATTTGGGTCTGTCAGGGAAGGCCTCAAAATTATGTCCCAACTGAGCCCAGACCCTTGTCCTCTGGAGGCTCTGGAGGCATGCTGCCCACCCTGAAAGTTTCCATAAGGACTCTGCCTCTAAGGTAGCTGTGTTGTGTCTCACTGGACTATGTCCTGGTTGGGCCTGAGAGAGGACAGCTTTGCATTTTGTCGGGCTGTTCAGGTAGAACCGTCCAAGACTCAGTGAATCCTGATACTCTTATCCAGAGGGACGGTGGCTGGGTGACTCTAACTGCCCTTTTCTCTCTTTCAGAACTCTTCCTCCAGCTGGAAGTAAGTACCCAGGGAGCTTTTGGGTCTGCAGGCTCCTTCTGAGGCTGTGGTTTGACTCTTGATCTGCCGGCCTCTCCTTCTGTCAGCAAGTATTCGGTTTGGAACATTTCACCAGTGTCTGAGGAAGGGATGCTGGTGTCTGCTCAGACCCTCCCTCTGTCTACTCATGAGTATTGTGCGGTCCCTCCTGACCACATGGGGTTGGGAAGTCACCCCTCACTGTTTGTTGTTTTCTTATTTAAAATCTAACATATACGTGTTCATCAGTGAGTGAATATCATGTATGTGGGTGCCTCTGGAGCCAGAAGGGGGTGCTGGGGTCACAGGCAGTTGTGAGCCACCCAACATGGGTGCTGAGAACCAAACTCAAGTCCTTTGGAAGAACAGCAAGCATCCTCACCACCAACCGTCTCTCCAGCCCACAGCCTATCTGTAGACCTCTGTCTCACACTTTGACCATTGAGGTGTCTCATTGGTCATGTTGCCTGGATTTGCTAGCACCCCCGCCCCCAGCCCAGTCTCTGAGTTGGCCCCACAGATCCGTCCTACGCTGGGACTTCACTGGGCCTGGAGCAAGATGGAGTTAACGTTTCCTTTCATGTCACAGGCAGCTTCGTGCCGTGGTGCTGAGACGAGGGCCTAGAGGGTTATAAGGGCCTAGAGGGTGTGAGGGGTGCTCTTTGGTTTGTCAGATTCACATTACTTGGAAGACATTTTTACTAAAATCAGTTCGGCGCACACAGTCGCAGCCAGGCAGAACGTGTACTCCAGCCCACAGTCATCACCCAGGACACTGGTGAGATTTCACAAGTAGGCTTTTAGGCAGTTTTGTTTTTTATTTTATTAATAGCTTAATTTTGATGCTTGAGTACTTGAAGGGTCATGCGCCTAATGAATGGTCTGTAGTTGCTTTTGTTTTTAGGGATCAAACATAATAGCATGCTGTCTGGCTTTAATATCATATAATTAATTCTAAATGCAGAAACTTCATCTGGAGTGGGCTGTTTTCACTTGAAATTGTGTCCTTCCAAGAGGGACCCCCTTGCTAGCTTGGAGAGACTCAAGTTCTGTTTTGACGCTAAAGTGTCAGACTCGTGATGCAGGGAGAAGGGGGACCCGGGTGACAGTGCGGTACCTTGGAGTGAGCACTGCTACATGGCTGGGTTTGGGGCACCTCCTGGAATTGTCCCCGAGACCCCTGGTTCCACAGGTCAGTGTGGGTGACCAAGGTCTCAGGCTTTGTCTGCTGCTGAGGTCAGAGCCAGAGGTGGGACGGCACCTGTGGTCAACCTCCCCAGCCACATTTTCCTTTGATCAGACCGAACAGGTGGAAAGGAACTATATCAAAGAGAAGAAGGCGGCCGTGAAGGAGTTTGAAGACAAGAAGGTGGAACTGAAGGAGAACCTGATCGCCGAGCTCGAGGAGAAGAAGAAGATGATTGAGAATGAGAAGCTCACGATGGAGCTGACAGGAGGTACAGAGAGACTCCCCTGCCTCACTGCCCCGCCTCTGCAGCAGGTCTGCTGTTGGAAAGCAGGCTTCCTGACCCAGTCAGCATTTCACCTCCACCCTGAACCAGATGGAGACTTGGTCAGGCTGCTTAGCTTCCCCCTGTAGAGGGTCAGGTGCCACCTCATCTCACGACTGTGCCTTTGGGTGTCTGCGCATGACAGGCAGGGCACGTGCAGGTGTTGAGTAGCAGTTGCAGGCTGTGGCGTGGGCCTTACTGGTGCCTCGTCAACTGCCGTTTGTGTCATGGCATTTGTGTCTCACATTTCCAGTTTCTCACCAGAACCACCTGGAGATCGCCATGATTACTACAGGAAGGTGGCTTTGTGTGTCTGTGCTGTCGTCTCTCCCCCCAGGCAGTGCTGTGAGCTCAGAGCCTGCGTGTGATTTGTTCAGGAATCTCCTGAGTGTCTAGAGCAGATTTCAAGACTAGTTTCCTTCCTAGTCAGCTGGGATTTAGTTGTCACCAGGGAATTTAGCAGGTTATAGACAGGTCTCGGAACTGTGGTGACACCCGTTCCCGTCTGCAGAGGTAGAGATATTAGCAGGAGCCAGCCATTTTAGAGCTTGGCAAGGACTTTGTTACAAGTCAGCCTTGAGTTTGTCACCTGGCTACATAGGTAGTGTGCTCTTCTGCACACCCTGAAACTTAATCTTCATCCTGTCCAGAAGGTTCTGGGGCTCTGGGAGAGCCAGTTTTAACAGGCTGTAGGACTTGCGAGTTTTGTGGAAATCCTTGGCTGACTTTGGATCAGAAAGTAGGCAGTTATAGCTGGTATGCCTCTCTGTTCTGTGCCGTGAACCAGCTTAGCACCCTGTCCACACACAGTGACCCCCTCCACAGGTCTCCTGAGTGGGTGCTGGAGTAGTGCCTTGGGGCTGTACTGCTTACTCTGTTCAGTGCTCTTTCTCTCAGGCTGCACATGGTGCCACCCTCTCGGGTACCAATCTCCCCACCTGTTTTTGACCCACATGCCGTTTTCTTGATGGTGGTTGTGACTAGAATTGATGCTTCATGGCTCTCTGCTGGAGCCCCCGCTGTTCCCGAGGCTCTGTTGGCCTAGTGGGAGGGACATCCTGTCCATGAATAACTGCTCCCGCTCCCAGCAGGGAAGGGCGTGCTCACCACCTATGCTTTGCTGTCCTAGTTACTGACAGGCAGCGGGCTCTGCTCAGGTGGTTTTATAGCCAGCTTCTGAACTGAGACAGAGGCAGAAAAGACAACTAAAGGCCGGGAAATCATTTGTAATGCAACAAAGCAGATAGCAGAAGCATTTAAAGCCGCCTGTGGACATAAAGCTACTGACGTCCTTCCTTAAGCCATTCAGTACCTTGGTGTGGAGAGCGTTGCCAAGGTAATGATGGAAAGGTGGAGGAAAGGCACCGAAGCTAGAAGGATAATGGGCCTTCCCCAGATGGTGCTGCCCTGGTATTAGATGGAAGGCCTGATTTCCTTCTAGCTGACTGACTTGCTTCGCCTCTGAGGATTGATGCCTAGATTCACTGCTTCCAGCTCTGTCCAGAGAGGGGTGTCTTCAAATCGCCATTTCTGCTTCAACCTGGATAGTTCTCTTAAAAAGTAGATGAGAGGTTCCTGAGAAAGACCATAAGAAGCAGGTGTCTCAGGCCACCTGCTCTGTCTGAGCATTAGTCACCTAGGGACTGGGATCTGTGGGAGTGCAGGAGGCACTCCGCGTCCTTTGCCTCCTGGGACACCAGGTTCTGATTGTATTTGCAGTGCTGTGGACTTGTGATGTGCTGTGGACTTGTGGTGCTGTGCTGTGGAAGTGAGGCTGCACCTGGCCAGCCGCCTGCTGCAGATGCAGTCACCTGAAGGGCTGCTGGGGGTCTGGAGCGAGGGGGCTGTTCCAGTCCCAGGGCCTGCCATGCCCTGCTGGGCCCCTCTGTGGTAGGGAGGTTGTAGGCAGAGCGCACTGGATGTGACCCTTTGAGCTAAGGCTTGGCTCTACGTGACCGGGATAAGCAAGGAGATCCTCATGATATTTAAGCATCAGGAGCCTTATCTTTTTCCTTTTTTCAAGATTTATTTGTGTATGTGCACATGCTCATGCCACATGTTTGCAGTTGCCTGCAGAGCCTGGAGGAGGGCACCAGATGCTTTGGAGCTGGAACTGTGGGCCGTTGTGATTGACTGACATGAGTCTAGAAGTCGGGTCCTCTGCAGGAGCAGGCACTCTTAGCCACTGAGCCACCTCTAGCCCAGGCTTGGTTAGTTTTAATCTGCCTTTCTTCTCATTAGTCAGCCACCCTGTTGCCGCTTGGCTTTTTGTTCTTTTCTGGGCACTTTCTTGGTTCCTTCTAACCTTCAAGCCCTTGTTGGCAGCCACTCATGATCTCAGGAGAAACTGTGGATTTGATGAGGAATACTGGCTTTGTAGTTGGTGCTGTAAAGTAATCATCATGTCAAGGTAGAAATCTGTTGCCTCCTGTGAGGCCTGAATGGCGTCTCTGCAGGCTCACATGCTGAGGAGAGCCCTGCTCTGTCACAGGCCTCTTCCTGTGGGGAGCTGTCTTGTCTGGTGAGGGAGGATGCAATGTCTGGAGGGTTCACTGGCCCAGGGCAGACACCTGCTTGCTTTGGGTGTTGTTTGTAAGTGGCAGCACTGACTCAGAAGTGCCTCACCAGCCCCAAGTCCCCAAAGGAGCTGGCTAACTCAAGCCATGGTTGTCCGACTTATTCCTGTCCTCCTAATTTCATTAGGCTGGCTCTTTCCATACCGTCAAGTCCGGGCAGTGAGCCTGCTGGCTGATCTGCCCTGGTGGAGTTTGTTATTTGGATAGTTCCCTGGTGACTCAGTTGCCACACCTCCCAGGTTTAAGGCGAGGTAAAGATGGAACAGGCTCGTTTAATGGTTGTGCGAGGCAGCACCTAATGTTGCCATGAAAGGGGCTTTGGAAGTCAGGGCAAGGGTGTGCAGAAAGATAGCTGCAAAGAGAGGGAGGGGACGAGGTGACCTGACCTGGTGGGTGGGCTGCATCTAAATGGCAACCCCTCATCATGGGCAACATTGGCCTCTTCATTCCCACCAAGGTTTGGCTTCCAAACACCTAATGTTGATCCGCATTCCCTGCTCCCCTCCATTGTGGTCACCCCTGCAGCAGTGGCTTGTGACAGCGTGGGTGAGCCTGCCAACCTCTGGAGATGGCGATGGCTGTGCTCCAGTGGGGCCTCCCTGGCTGCTGCAAGCCTCGAGTGAAGTGGGTATGTTTCAGATAACTGCAGCTCAGTTTTTTTCCAATAGTTAAACAAATTATAATTATTTTCATCTCAAGAACTGGGGTCAAACCCAGGGCCTTACTTATGCGAGGCAAGTGCTCTGCCACTGGATTACATCCCTCACCAACTGAGCCGTCTCACCAGCCTTATTTATCATTTTCCTATGGTGAAAACGTTCAAACAATCTTAGGTTCCGGTGGCTGTTTTGAAACACTTGGTATTCTTTTTTTTAAATATTTATTTATTTATTATGTATACAATATTCTGTCTG
>LOJH01045422.1:1623-13599 GCA_001685095.1 Ellobius talpinus
GGAGGGAGAGGCAGAGACTAGGAAATCAGCTTGCCTATGAGGGAAGGGGGAGATTGGGAGTGGGAGGGGCTTGTCTCTTAAAGGGACAGATGACAGGCCAGGCCAGCAGCTTTATTTTTACAACATCTACCCCATACAGTGATTCTACTAAATTCCTACAACAATCCTTGGCTACATAGTGGGCTCAGTGCCAGCACAGACAAATGAGATCCTGTCTTTGGGGGAAAATAAGTCTGCAGAAAGTGTGCCTTTTGCCAAGTCTGATGCCCTGGGTTCAATTCCTGTGACCCACATGTTGGGATGAGAGAATTGGCACTCCCACAGGTTATCTCTAACCTGCACTCATGAACAAAATAAAAGTATAATGTAAGAAGTATACATACATTTTGAAAGTATAGAGAAGCAAGTCTTCATGGGATAATTTTTTTGAATGCACACATTTATTTAAGCAGAGTTCCCATCTGATTAGGAAGTAGGACATCACCAGCCCTCCAGATGTCCTGTTCTTCTTTACTTGCTCTCTGCCTCTCCCAAAAATAGTCTTTGTCTTCTGTATCTGTAGATTAATTTTGCTTATACTCTGTTATATATAAGCAGAATCAGAGAATGTCTGTCCTTTTTGTTAGTTCCTTTTGCTTGGCATTATATTTCATATGTTCCTGAAGGTATTATGTAATAATATGTGGTATAAATAACATGAAATTCACCCATGTTGCTGTATGTAATTGAGAGTTGTTCATTATTAGTTTCCTTTTAAAATTTTACTGTGAGAAGTCAGATGAGGTGGGACATGTGATCTTAGTACTTGAGAGGCTGAGACAACAGGAGTATGAATTTCAGGCCATCCTGAGCTACATAGTGAGTCCAAGCCAGCCTGTGGTGCATAGAAGACCCAACTACAAAAAAAAAAAAAGCCCACAATTTTCTTTTATTGTGGGCACAGCCTATTTCATTACTGAGTTGTTTTCAAAGTAAGGTTATTATGAACAGGGCATTTTGTGTCTTTGAGTGTACATATACCATATGTTTCTTTTGGGTGTATCCCTAGTAGTAAAATTTCAGGCTGGTAGGTTATTGGACATCCCACTAGAACTGATGCTGACTTTCCAAAGTGGTTGTTTCAATCTGTACTTCCAGCTGCAGTTGGTGAAAGTACACATCTAGACAGGAAGCTTCCCTAGAGAAAAGGGAATAGTTCATAATAAAAATAGCTGGGGGAGATGGCACATGCCTTTAATCCTAGTACTTGGGATGCAGAGGCAGACAGATCTCTGAGTTCAATGCCTGCCTGGTCTATGTAACAAGTTCCAGGCCAACCAAGCTACCTACTAAGACCCTGTCTCAAGTGAAATAAATAAAATGCAATGTCATATAAAGTATACTATACTCAGATTTTTCTTTGGGCTGCCAGCTCACAAATAGCATGGAAACTTATTATTAATTATGAAAGCTTGGCCTTAGCACAGGCTTGCTCTCAACTAGCTCTTATAACTGAAACCATTTCTATTCATCTACATTCTGCCATGTGGCATTACCTCTCTTCTATCCTGCACCTTCTGTTTCCTCTCCACGTCTTACTGACAAATCCACATGCCTAGATTTCTCCTCCCAGTTTCTCTCACTCTGCCCGCAAGTCCCGCCAGTTCTCTTCTGCCTAGCTATTGGCCATTTAGCTCTTTATTATACCAATCAGAAAGCATCTTAGGCAGACATATCTTTACAGTATAAACAAATATTCTGCAACAGTATAGGTAGTATTTGTTCCATATTCCCACTAAGGAGAATTCTAATGAGGAAAGTAGAGTTAGTTATTATCTGAGTGCTTTAAGCATTCATTATAAGACTGGTATAGTTTCTAGGGTATTTCTTTCCTTACCCAGCCTTACTTTCTCAGGACCTCCCCTGTGTAGCAAGTCTTTATATCACCAACTCACAAATAATGACACGAAGACTTATTATGAAAGCTTGACTTTAGCTTAGACTTGTTTCTAGTTAGCTCTTACAACTGAAATTAACCCAATTTCTATGAATCTATGTGTTAACACATGGCTTATGGCTTTTACCTCTCCTTGTGCATGTCCTGCTCCCTCTGAATCCAGCTGGCGACTCCACCTTTCTTCTCCCTCTAGTCCTTTCTGGCCCAGAAATCCCACCTAACCTCTTCATGCCTAGCTGTTTGCCATTCAGCTCTTTATTAACCCAGTCACAGTGACACATCTTCACACAGTATAAAGGAATATTCTGAATCACCCCTGCCTCTAGAGCAGCCTTGAGGAAGACTGGTGGTATCCTGCAGTACTTCACACCATGGCTGAAGGAATGATGGTCTTACTCCTTGACATTCCATTCTTCCTCATGTGAGATAGGTGCAGTGCTGTGAATACCTGTAACCCCAGCCAATCAGGAGGCTGCACTTGCTTTCCTTGTGCTGACATTTGTGGCTGATAAGGATTACTGTGCAGATCTTGGTCCCTGTTGACTCTCATGCTAATCCTGCATCACCACTCAGCACCTCTGATTTTCAAACAACATTAATATTTTCATTCAGCAAATAACTGATCATCTTGTCTTGACCTTTTTCCAGGCACTGTGGACAGGAAATAGTGTACTGAGGGAAGTGAAAGTAGAATTATAGAATGAGCTTGTCCTGCCTGGTCTGTGACTTGATGAGGTGGCAATGAGTCACTTAGCTTGCAAGACACATGGAGAAGCCAAAATCCTGTCTACAAACTACTATTTTGCAGTGAGAGAATGGGAAATGGCGTCAGTACTTCCAAATGTTGAAAGATGTCCTAGCTTATGGGGCTTTGGGAGTCATTAGTGGCTGGTACAGACCTTCGAGACTCTTAGGTATTTAAAAATATGTTTAGTTGAAGTCCAGTGGGAACTGTGGGTCATGCTGATTTTTGGTTTTTCAAGACAGGGTTTCTCTGTGGAACAGCCTTAGCTGTCCTGGAACTGGCTTTGTAGACCAGGCTGGCCTCGAACTCACAGAGATCCTCCTGCCTCTGTCTCCTGAGTGCTGGGATTAAAGGCGTGCACCCCCACCACCTGGTCATGCTGACTTTCTATATGAGTCATTTTATTTGTCTCAGAAATAAGAACAAGTGGATGGTTCTAATCAGTCTCATCAGTGTATATAAGCTGTTGAGATTGTAAATCAGAAATCAAAACATTTGGTCACCAGAAAAATAATTTGTATTAATAAGAAATGATTTTTTTCTTGATGCTCGGGATTGAAAGCAGGACTCTACCAGTGGCTACTCCCTAGTCCTGATGTTTTGAGACTTTATCTCACTATATAACCCAGGCTGACAACTCAAACTGCCAAAGTACTCTTGTCTCAGCCTCCCTGGTGCTGGCATTATGTCATGCATCAGTATGCTTGGCTTTGTCATCTGTTTCTGAATGAACAGAGAATCCAGAGGTACTGGTTCTTGGTGACATCAGAGTAATGACTCATTCGCTGAACCCCACAGCACAAGCACCAGAGTTTCAAGAGTAGTTTTTGTATTATACAGCTAGGGCATGCATTTATTGTTTCAGAAATCGATGGTGTTCAGCGACGTGTCCCTGGACTTCTCTCAGGAGGAGTGGGAGGGCCTGACCGAGGAGCAGAGAGACTTGTACAGAGATGTGATGCTGGAGAACTACAGCAACCTGCTTTCAGTGGGTAAGAGCGCCCGTACCAACAACTCAGCCTTCTCTGGAGTGTCTGCTTCTTCCTCAGTGAATTTCTCAGCTGCTTTTCAACTTTGCCACCTGAATTCCTGCTCCTTGTTTGCACATGGTTTCAGCTGGGCTGAAAAAGAAGCCCAGGAAACAGGCCGCTCCAGTGGGCTGTGGCTGAAGCTTCATCTGCGTCTTTGGCTATTCCTGTCATGGCATCTCTTGCTTGGTGACCAAGGGATTGGATCTGTTTCCCACAGCATAACAATGTCCTATATCTTTTCTTGTAAGCAGGACTTCACATTCCCAAGCCTCAGGTGATCTCTTTATTGGAGCAAGGCAAAGAGCCCTGGATGATTGGCAAAGAGCTTACAAGAGGCCTGTGCTCAGGTAAGTGAGAAAGAAACACTCAGCAGCGCAGTGCCTGCAGGAATAACTCGCTGCTGATCGAGGAAACAGCACCTATGAGATTTATTTTGAAAGCTTCTGCCAAGAAAGCTAGGTCTAGTGAGAAAACCAAGTTCTTTTTAAAAAAAATTTTTTTTAGTTGCATATATTTATTTGCTTGTTGTATGAGGTTAGTGTGTGGAGATCAAAGGACAACTTACTGGAGTTGGCTCTCTGCCCATCATGTAGGTCCTGGGATCAGACTCAGGTCATCAAGTTTGTTGTTTTTACATAACGGACACCTCAGTCTTTCCTCCATCCGGAGGTCCAATAGCTAAACCCCAGCCTTCTAATAAACGCAGTGTGTGGTGTGTGTGCAGAGGGCAGAAGAGTACGTACATCTGGAACAACAGTCACAGGGTGGTGTGAGCTGCCCTGTGGCTGCTGGGAACAGAGCGTGGGTCCTCTGCCAGACTTAACCACCAGCCCGTCCTTCCAGAACCAGTCCTGAGGCTCTCTCTCTGAGACCTATCAATGAACACCCTCAGTAGCAGTACAAAGATACTGCTGTCATTCGGAGAGGCCCGGTGCTTTGAAGCTCTGTGGTAGAAAACCAGGACAAAGACCAATATGCTACTGTATGTTTATCATCCTGGCTGTAGGCAGACTTTTCTGTCCCGTCTGCCAGCTCCCAAGTAACCACCAGAGACTTATTACTTATGAAAGCTCACCAATAGCTTAGACTTGTTTCTAACTAGTTCCTCTAACTTAAATTAGCCCATTTCTATTCGTCTACTTCTTTTATGTGGCTTGATTACCTTTACTTTGTAAATGCCCATGCTGCTTGCTCTGTATCCCTGGCATCTCCTCACTTCTTCTTCCTGGTGTCCTCTCTGCCCCCCAGTTCCGCCTAGCTATTGGTCATTCAGCTTTTTATTAAACCAATCAGAGTGGCACATCTTCACAGTGTACAAAAAGATTATTCCACAATATTTCCCCTTTTTTATCTAAATTGATTGAGGCAAGATAATCCCAGAATCAGCCAGTTCCATAGTAAGACCTCATCTCAGGGGACATTCCCTTAATCCTAGCACTTGGGAGGCAGAGGATCTCTGAGTTCAAGGCCAGCCAGAGCTAGATAATGAGACCTTGCTTTATTATCTAAACCCAAAACAAATGAAAGACAAATTTATTATTTATTATGCCACAAAATATCCAGGAATTTGCCATGGATATAGATAAATATATAGTAGATATATAGATATATACACTGTCTCTAAAATATTTATATTATGATTCATAACAGTAACAAAATTTAGTTATGAAACAGCAATGAAAATAATTTTATGGTGGGTCACCACGACATAAGGAACTGTATTAAAGTTGCAGTGTAAGGAAGGCTGAGAAGCACTGTACTAGACAGATCTTAAGCACCTATGATAATCACCTATAGATAGTAGATTCACTTTAGTTTTAGTTTTTCCCATTTCCATTATAAAAGTTTTAAGTTTTTCCAAATAGGAAGGGAAAAGACCATTTTCTACTTTCTTGCCTTTCAGCTCTGGAGTCAATGTGTGAAAGCAAGTTATTATCTCTAAAGAAGGAAGTTTATGAAATAGAATCGTGCCAGAGGGAGTTAATGGGACTTAAGAAGCATGGCCTTGAGTACTCCAGTTTTAGAGATGTTCTGGAATGTGGAAGCCAACTGCCATATCAAAATGACCATTTAAGCCAAGAAATACTCAGTCGTGAGTACATGCCCACATTTGTTCAACAGACTTTCCTTACCCTACAACAAATTATTAATAATGATAAGCCCTATGAATGTAAGAAATGTAGGAAGGTCTTTACTCAGAACTCACAGTTTATTCAACATCAGAGACTTCATATTGGTGAAAAGTCTTACGAATGTAAGGAGTGTGGGAAATTCTTCAGTTGTGGTTCACATGTTACTCGTCATCTGAAAATTCACACTGGTGAAAAACCCTTTGAGTGTAAAGCCTGTGGGAAGGCCTTCAGTTGTAGCTCATACCTTTCTCAGCACCAGAGGATACACACTGGTAAGAAACCTTATGAGTGTAAGGAATGTGGAAAAGCCTTTAGCTATTGTTCAAATCTTATTGACCATCAGCGAATTCACACTGGTGAAAAACCTTATGCATGCAAAGTATGTGGGAAAGCTTTTACAAAGAGCTCACAACTTTTCCAACACCTGCGAGTTCATACAGGTGAGAAACCTTATGAATGTAAGGAATGTGGCAAAGCCTTTACTCAGAGCTCAAAGCTTGTTCAGCATCAGAGAACCCACACTGGGGAGAAACCTTATGAGTGCAAGGAGTGTGGGAAGGCCTTTAGTAGTGGCTCAGCGCTTACAAACCATCAGAGAATCCACACTGGGGAGAAACCTTATGAGTGTAAAGAGTGTGGGAAGGCCTTCACTCAGAGCTCACAACTTCGGCAGCATCAAAGAATTCATGCTGGTGAGAAGCCTTTCGAATGCCTTGAATGTGGGAAGGCCTTTACCCAGAACTCACAGCTTTTTCAACATCAGAGAGTCCACTCAGATGAAAAACCTTATGAATGTAATAAATGTGGCAAGGCCTTTAATAAGTGCTCAAACCTTACCCGCCATCTGAGAATTCATAGCGGGGACAAGCCCTATAGCTGTAAGGAATGTGGGAAGACATTCAGTGACGACTCAGGTCTTGTTCGCCATCAGGAAATTCACGCTAATGAATAATAAAAATTCATATTTGAGAGTTACTTTCTTGACGCGGTTGGTTACGTATTTATATTTTCATTCATAACTGTAGGTTAGGAATTCCGAGTCTACGTTTGCTCTCTTCTCCCACCCCAGTGCTAGGTGTCTAATCGTCCTTTATCTCTCCATTGCTGGGCTTTGTCGTACCGTTGTTTATATTTTCTTATAGTTTTAGGACTGTCTTTTATCATCTTCTAAACTGTTTTTGATGTTTGCACTAATATCACAGTGTTTTGTGTAACCTGTAATGATTTTAAGTTCCTTGTAGAATTCCAGTGTTGAGGCATGTCAGTCTTTTTGCTGTATTTCATGACTTTATTTTTTATTGTAAGTGAAAAAAAATGAGAAAACTAGAAAATCCAAAGCTGAAACATCAAAATGAACTGCTATATTGATTGTAGACGACGATTATCAATTTGGTAGAACTAATTCTTCTGGACTTTTTTTTCTAAAGCCATGTAGTCATGGTATTTGTGTTCTTCCTTCATCTGCTTTTATCATGCTAGAAACATAATTGCTTTTCCAGCAATACAAAGTATCTTTTAAATGACTATTATTCATGTTGTGGTTGCTTCTAAATTTTTGCATTTATAAAAGAAGTCTCCATTAATATTACCCCAAACTTATGTTTGGATGTTTGATGTTTTATTTCTTTGAAAATCAAAAGCATTTCTTTTAATGCTGAGTTTATTCACCTTTTCTTCTTGTATGCTGTGCTCTTCCTTTTCATTAGCCCTAATCCTACTGCCATGCCAGAAAGTGTTAGGAAAGTGTTATTTTCTCACACATGGTGAGCAGTTGTTCTTTATCTTACATGTGCAGTCATGGGTATGCAGTGGTTTGCTGCGAGAACTCGAACTCATAAAGACTGTACATATACTCCTAGCATACAGTATAGGTCTGATAAAAGGTTTGTTATCATTAGCATACTGTGTCATAATTTTCTTTATGATTTCTGGAAGGGGTGTGTGTGTGTGTAGTGCTGGGGATAGACACCAGGGCCTTATATGTGCTAGGCAAGTACTCTATCACTGAGCTATGGTCCAGCCCCTCACTCATGAATTCTAGGCAAGTGTTTTATTGTTAGCCCACTTCTCCTAGCTTCTGGAATGTACTTTTTTGTTTTGTTGAGATGGGGTTTCTCTGTGTAACAATCCTGGCTGCCCTAGAACTCACTTTATAGACCAGGCTGGTCAAACTCACTGAGATATGGCTGCCTCTACCTCCCAAGTGCTGAGATTAAAAGTGTGTACCACCACCACCTGGCCTTGGGATGTACTTTTAACTGCCATTTACCTTTATCAAAACTGGAGGATTTGTGATAGAAAAATAGTTATATGAAATAAAGCCTTTCCTCTACCGCTTACTGAATTACAAGTGGAAAACAGGTATGTGTGGTAGTCTTTACTTAGACTTAATTCTCATTCATTCTCTCTCTCTCTCTCTCTCTCTCTCTATGTTTTACTTTGTAGCTGGTCTGGAACTCACTATGTAGACTAGGCTATCCTGGAAAACAAAGATCTGCCTGCTTCTGCCTCCTAAGTGCTGGAATTAAAAATGTGGGTACTACACCCAGCTTCAGACTTAATTCTTAATGTTGTTCAGATAATGTCAGTCTGAAATTCTGGAAGGTTTTGGCAGATAGTTGAAGTCACAGCCGTCAAAACAGCAGGAAGAGATGACATTGTTTTTCTTTATTGCCCAAAAGCAGAAAACATACAGGTATTGTGTGGTAGTATTCCTGGGGGAGGCATGAGCAAGCATCTATTCACCTTTGATAGGGAACCAGTGACAGCCAAAGTGAGGATGTTATCGAAGTTGGCGTGGTGAACCAGTTTTATTGGAGTTGAATGAAGGAGCGTCAGGGCAGGGGGATTAGCTATAAGAGCAGAAGTGACTTAGAGATAGCTGCGTCCCAAGAAGCCCATCCCGGGATGGGTGAATCAGTTGGACATTACCTCTTCCAGGCTGCTCAGTTAAGGTCCGTCCTTACTGCTTGTATAACCTTGGAAAAGGACGGACCTGATGAGTCTACTCAGTTTCAGGGATTTCTTAAAAGGGGGAAGGGGCAGGGACAAAAAAACAACAGCAAAGTAAGAGAGTCACCCCATACACCCGCAGTGACTTGCAGTTTGGTAGGACACACTCAAAGTTGTCAAACAACAGCCCACCATCAGAGGACGTGATTTCAAATTCAGAAGCTCAGTAAACTGACGGAAGTCAACCCCCGTTGGTGCGCACGCGCAATGGTGTGCAGCCATGGTCATGCACAAAGAGCACACGCAGGCATTCAATCACTGTCACGCCCTCGCTGAACCTTACCATCGTCTCACAAAAACGTACCCACATCAGGGAACTCGCCTGGAGCGGCTAACAGGTCCCTGCGCGCTCGCACTTGCCGCGCATCTTGAAGCGCAGGCGCAAAGTGGAAAGGGTTGCGCCGCAAAGAACTCTGGGGCTGGTAGTTCTCGGGGGCCAGACGCAGCCTCTGGCTGAGAATCTTGAGTGCCTCAACCCTCTGGCTGGGCACGTGGTGACGTCACGAGCTTGGGTCACAGAGCCCGTTTCTATGGCCTGTGGGGCGGGGAGGTGAGGGCCAGTGGAGAGGGACCCGGTGGACACCGCGAGACGGTGTGTGTGTGTGTGTACCTGGGGACACAGCGCGAGAGAGTGTGTTTGTGCGAGCATGCGTGTGTGTGCGTACCCAATGGACACCGCGAGACAGGGTGTGTGTGTGTGTGTGTGTGCCCAGTGGACACCGCGAGACGGTGTGTGTGTACCTGGGGACACCGTGAGATGGGGGGTGGTTCGAGACAGGGTTTCTTTGTAGCCTGTCCTGGAACTAGCTTTTGTAGACCAGGCTGGCCTCGAACTCACAGAGGTCTGCCTGCCTCTGCCTTCCGAGTGCTGGAATAAAAGGTGTGCGCCACCACCACCCGGCTTAGCCTGCAGCTCTTTATTTAGGGGTGAGGTCTTGTGAAATTTTCCACATCCACTTGTCACGCTAAGGGAGATGAGAAAGACCAGCTTTTAAATCATACAGCATTTGGACCTTAGAAGTTAGAACTGGCAGCTGGAGAGACAGCTCAGTGGTTAAGAGCTTTTGTTCTTACAGAGCATCTAGGCTTGATTCCCACATGCCACTCAAAACGTAAACTCCAGTCCCAGCGCACCCAGACAGCCCTCTTCTGGCCTTGGGCACTGCGTGGATATTATGCACAGGTACACATGAAGGCAAAACATCCACACACAGAAGGTTGTTTAAACATCTTGACTATCAATTTTATGAATTAGTAAAATGAAGATAGTAGTACCTACCATTTAAGTTTGCGAGGCTTGAATGAAGCTAACTCGAGCAACATGAAAAATGTCGCTATGCACATTACAGGTTACTCAGTGTGGCTTATATCCATTAATACAGTCATTTCTGAGCACCTACAGTATTGCTGGCATTGTTCTCGCCCTGGAATACATCAAGGAGCCAGACAAACCCTAGCTGTCTTAGATCTTGCAATCCTGTGTGGGGAGACAAGAAATAAAATGTGTGGGGTAAATGGTAAGAATAACAATAAATCAGGATCAGGACTGAGGCTAGAGAAATGGCTCAGCAGTTTATGAGCCCTTGTCTCTTCTCCAGAGGACCTGGTTGACCATGTCAGGTGGCTCACAGGATTCCAGCTTCAGAGGATCTTATGCCCACTTCTGGCCTCTGTGGGCACCTACACATATGTGCCAGACAAACAGACACATGAATACATACACGTTACTAAAAGTATTAAAATTTGCAAACTACAACAAAGATCAGGCTATAATTTCTTTCTGTGTAGCCTTGGCTGTCGTGGACCCACTCTGTAGACCAGGCTGGCCTCAAAATCACAGCAATCTGCCTTCCTCTGCCTCCCAAGTGCTGGAATTAAAGGCATGCGCCAACCACCGTCTGGCTGATTTCCTATCCCTTTTATTCACCTGTCCTGTTCCTATCTTTTCCTTGTTTAATAACTATAAGATCTTTGCCATGTTAATTTGGATCACTATCCCATGCTGTCTGGCAAAATTTCCTGTGCTCATGGTAATAATCTCGCCTTCCCTATCCAGTATAGTAACTGATAACAACACTTGGCTTCGGGATACTTGAATTGTTCATAGGGATAAAAGGACTAAATATTTTAATTTCAGTTAATTTAAATTTGTCATGGGGCTGGAGATGTTGCTCAGAGGTCAAGAGCACTGTTTGCTCTTCCAGAGGACCCAGGTTTGATTCCCAGCACCCACATTGCTACTAATAACTATCTGTAACTCCAATTCTCAAAGACCTAGCACCCTTTTTTGGCCTCTGTGAGCATTGCACATAAATATGTGGTACACAGATATATATGCAGGCAAAACATAAAAACAAACAGCCATAAAATAATAAAAAATTAAGTTGTTACATATAGTGACTAATATATTGAATAGCATAGTTCTAAATATTTTCACCTTCAGTATGTAGCCTTGACTGGCCTAAGACTCACTGTGTAAACAAAGCTAGCCTCAAGATCACTGAGATCCAACTGCTACCGTGTTGTAGAATATTATTTTAAGATGTGTTATATTTGTTCATGCTGTGGAACATTTGTTTTAATGATGCAAAAATGTGTTGCTTCTTTTACAAAGCATTGGCCTAACTCTGAAGCTGTGATTCTTTGCCTGTCTAAAAGGCCTGACGGTCTATTAAAGAGCTAAACGGTCAATAGCAAATCAGGAGAAAGAATAGACGTGGCTGGCAGGCTGAGAGAATAAATAGGAGTAGAAATCTGGGTGGAAAGAAGAAGGAGTAAGAGAAGAAGGAGAGGGGATTGTGGGACCAGCCACCCAGCTACACAGCCAGCCACGGACTAAGAATGAAACAAGGATCTTTTCCCATTCCGCAGGCTGCTTTTTTGTCTTATTGACCATGTCCTTGGCTTCACAGAAGCTTCTCCATTTCGGGAGGTCCCACTTGATGAGAATGGTACCAGATCACTCATAAGTGGATACTAGCTGTAAAGCAAAGGATAACAAACCAATAGTCCATGACCTCAGAGAAGCCAAGTAACAAGGAGAACCCTAAGAGAAACATATATAGGTCCCCCTGGGAAGGGGAAATAGACAAGATCTCCTGAGAAAATTGGGAGCATGGG